>WJSG01020607.1:0-47293 GCA_016618145.1 Sanghuangporus lonicericola
GTTACGATATTACTGCCACTGCCGTCGCAAAATTGTAGTATGAGCTTCCATGCCCTGCTTATGCTATGTTTTCGCTGTTTTTCGCTCTCATCACCACTGTTCGCAGACACTCGACCTTGAGATCCTTGCTTGAGACAGTTTGATATTCACTTCTGGCAAGGCAGACGGGCCGCACGGAACGTACATTAATGCTGTACCGCACGGTCGCCAAAGTCGACGATGTCATTGTGGGCTCACACGCCTGCCGCACTTCTTCGGACTTCCCTTCCACCACCCCTGCCTCGAGACCCTCTGGTTGCTGGCCAGAACGCAACAGCTACAGAGCATCCTCTGACCGGTGCACGCAAACTTGGCACTCAACTTGACGGACACCTCGGTGAGAAAGACTCTAAGGTCACAATTCGAGGTGCGTTAACATACTCCATGTCTCATGCGTTTCATGCTGAAGATATGGGTATACAGAGACAACTGAGGGCGACTGAAGGCGGTGGATATACCTACTGTACGCATACGCACAGCGGCGAGCGAGCGAAGTTACTTGCGCGTGAGTTACAGCGAGGTGTCCTACACATTTCACCCCTCTACCATGCGAAATGCCGTCTTCGCGTGTTCTGAAACGCATATAGGCAGCTGGAAAACCCAATCCCTCACGTCTGCCACTTGGCCGTCATTCGAGGTCCGTAGTTTTGGAGTTGCGTATCCGATATGCCATGCTGAAGACACGAAATAGAAATAGTCCTCGCTCAGTGTATTCCAGGCGTCGTGCCGCGCGCGCAGTTGGAACGCTCTCTCTCCATTTCCCGGACGAGGCGCATATAGGCACGTAGCAAGCTTCATTCTTCCTCACCCGTCTCCTCTTGCACGGTTCCGAGCCGTCGTCCCAACCGTCCTGCTCCTGCTCGCATCGTGATGCCAGGGGAGCCTCCTAATTCCACACCGCAAGGCCGCTCTACCATGCCGCACAGACGTCCGCATGCCCCACAGGCCAACCAGCCCGCGCCGCCGCCACAACCGCAATCGCAACCCCATCCGACCCCGTTCAGCTGGTCGTCCTCGCTGCTCATGATGTCCACGCTCATGGGCGCTTTCGTCGTGCTCTGCACGCTCGCCTCGAACGCGAGCACGCACTTCGCGCTCAAAGCCGCGCGCCCCATGTACGCCCTGTACCCGTCGCTTGTCGCCGCGATGCTCGTCGGGGGCGTGTGCGCGCTCATCTGCTACGTGCCGACGATGCTCGCCGTGCTCTGCTTCCAGGCCGTCTTTGGCACGGACATCCGCCAGGCTGGAGCCCCGCCCCCGCCCCCGCCCCCGAGTGCGAGTGCCGTGGGGCGCGGCGTGTATGGCGAGATGGTGCTGTCGCTGCTGCACGACGGGGCGAGCACGATCAAGCTTGCGCTGCTCGTGGCGCCGATATACGCGATGGCGGTGGGCCACGCCCCTGGGACGGTCGTGGAGACGAAGTCGTTGGAGGCGGCGGCGGGCGGGCAGCTTGTGGCGACGGTGATGACGCTGAAGATTATGCTCGCTGGGATGAGGGAGATCTGGAGTCTGGTCCCGCTGGTTGTGTTCAGGTGGGACAGGGATGCGCGGAGATAGTTCTGGGTGAGAACTTGACTCTTGGAACTGCACTTCACATCTCGTCCCGGATATTTGGTGAAGCACGATGCTGCGTCGTGTAGGAGTACTTCTTGCGCTTGGTCCCGTATGTGGTTCTGTTCCCTAGTTCGCTTCCCTATGCTGATTCTCTCTCGCCGTTCTCTGCCTGTAGGCGCGTCCCGTAACGATCTCCGCGTCACCTCAGGCTGTGCACCGCCCAACGTTGCATGCATTGACATTGACGTAGGAACATCGCAGCTTCTCGCCGTACCCGTGCTATCGTCGATGTCCGCAACGCTCTCATGGTCTCGTCACGAGGCCTCCTGCTGTTGCATATCGTTCCGAGAGGGCCGCGACCGGTGTGCACGTTTCGTATTGCTCTCCCTGTTTATGAGCTGGCTAATTACTGTATTTGATCGTTCCTAATGTGTATCCTTAGCATGCCTCGCTCAGAGATAGAATAGACCTCGTAACGGAAGACGTACTTGCAGAAGATTGGTGTTCTCAAGAGGATCAGTACAACGGCACACGCACGCTCACCGCAGAGTTCAACTGAGCTCAGCGCGTCAACGGTCAGGGGCGGGGATCAAGCCGTGACTAGAGTATGAATCATATGTCCTGAGAAACACAGGCACCGTCTGCTGCTGCGTGTATCATGAACCATGTCGACGAACGCAGGCCGACAGGTCGCCACCCGGGCGCTGTGCTTGCATCTTTCTCTTACACCGCCTCCACCACGGTCCCGCGCCCTCACTCGACGAAACCCGAAGAAAGATATCATTTGATGCCCCCGTTGCTACTCTCCAGACTCCCAGTGGTCCACTCTGCTCCAGAGTCTCACAGGCCAAGCGTGCCATCACCATGCTGTCCACTGTCCCGACTCCCGAGGCCCAACCTCGTCGTCGCCCCGGGCCCGAGACGCCCTCGCCGTCTTCGTCTTTCCTCCTCCCTCCCCTTCCGTTCTTCTCTCTTCTTGAGTGCAGCCCGCGGCGGCGCACAAGCTGGTCTGTTACTGCTTTCGTTCATCTTCAGTGCTTCTTCCGGCTGGTCTGGAGCTTGCCCGACGCTCTCTGTTGCCCGTCTCGCGCCCTCTGTGTCCGTGTCTCGTTACCTTGGAAGGAAGGATAGGGATCCACGATGTTTGTTCAACGAGATGATGTTACGGGTCTCCAGGTGCGTCTGACAGCTCACTACGCGTCCGACGCGTCCAGGAATGACCGGGGTGTGTCGCAAGCAGCAGCCCCCGCAGGACCTCACCGAGGTCAAGATCTTCCTCGCGTTCCAGATTACGGGAGGTATCGGCCTGCTCGCGGTCCTCCTCACAGCGCTGTTCGCGCCGAAGGTCTACCGACACTTTACGTGGCTCAACTTCTGCATAACGTGGTTGATATACTGCATCTCTTACATCTTGCTGTGAGTTGCGTCGCTTTGCCCTTGAAGTGCTGGCCTGACCTTTCTATCCGAACGAAGAGCCTTTACTGGGCAGCAGACGAGCCCGAAGCCTCCCTCGTACCCCATATGCCTCACGCAAGCTTCGCTGATCTACGCTGCACCCGTGCTGTGAGTAGATCTTTTCTCGCGAAGACACCGGACCCTTGCTACATCGTCGCGGTGCTGACGTCCTTCTACCAGTGTCGCGATGTCCACGTTCGCACTCGTGCTCCAGCTCTGGTTCACGCTCTCGAGCGCGATGCAGCCTCCGAAGATGCAGAAGACCCAGCGTGACTGCTTCCGTAACACGATCGTACGTCCTCCACGAGGCTCGCAACTCGACACGATGTCTGACACCTGCGCAGCTTCTGGTGGGCCCGTACGTTGCATGGCTCGGCTTCGTCATCGCCATCCTTGTGGTACGTCACTCCGTTGTCCACAGCCTCGTCCGACAGCTAATCTGGGAGAACAGATCGGAACACTGCACCCAAACACCGTCTCGCGCGCAGGCCACTTTGTGTACTGCACGATTGATGGCGGCAAGGCGTGAGTACCGCAACTGTCTGCGCTTGTCGTGCTGCTCATCTGATCCATGCGTTCTCTCCGATCGTAGCGGCAATGTGACGGCCATCTTCGTCGCTGTAGTCCTCCTGGTCATGGTCGGTCTCGACAGTACGTGCCCTAGTTTATGCTCCACATGGCGCGTCTCACATCGCACTGCAACAGTATACATCGCGACGGTGCTCTACAGGAACTGGCGGGCCCTGCGCGGCTCAGACCGTCCGGGCCAGCTGCCGTTCTCGCTCATCCTGCGCGTCTCGATCTTCAGCTTCGTGTGCGTGGTCGGGATCGGCTGTGCGTTCGTCTTCCTCTCCAACGTGTCTTACTTTGCTGGGAACATCATCATCGCCTTGAGTACGTTGTCGATCCTTGTCATGTCGTTCTGCGGGGCTGATATGTATGCTCCTCAGTGCCTCTGATCGCGTTTCTCGTCTTCGGGACACAAAAGGTAAGCCCGTCTTCCACGACACATAGTTGTCCATCGCTGACCGCGTCATGCAGGACATCTTGGACGTGTGGCTCTTCTGGCGGCACTGAGAGCATCCGAGCTCCCCGTGAGCTCAGCTCCAGGCCGGGCGTTCTCTCTTCGCACACCTGCGTTCTTTGCCCTGTACATATTTATCGCGCATCGCTCCTCCTCACTTCTCACTTCCTCCGTCGTCGCGCTTTCACCTCATTTCGCTTGGTTGTATGTACTATTACGGAGCGGCGCCCCTCGATTGAGTCGGGAGGCGTCGCGGGAGGAGGACCATGATAATGAGATGAGATGAGACGAAGATCGCTTGTGTTCTCGCTCGTTCGGGCTGCAAGTTGAGAACCTCGAGAGACGACTTGTCGTATGTGACCCTTCCTCTCTTCGCTCGAGGCTCGTTCTGAACAATATTCTCCATAGGCTCTTGCGGGCGCAATACTCGATCTCGTCTCAATCGCCCAATATTTGGTCAGGTGTGGCATGCCCCACGAAGGGTGTGTAAGTTGTGTGCATTACAACTAGGATCTACGGTACGTCCAGTCATGGTATGGTCCTTCTCGCAGCGACAGCGAGCAACTCCCGCGATTTCATCGTCACTTTTCGCCCTCTCGTCGTCCCCTGCAACCCGCTACAGCTTCCTCTGGCCCGCCGACGGCGTCCAACTCCCGCCAAAGCCCATTTTCGATGACAGCGCGCCGAACGCGCTCTCGTAGTCCTTCGGCTGCGATCTCGACTTCTCCTTCCGGGGCGCCTTCGTCTGACGCAGTGTCTCGCGTACGATGCACTCGCCCCCGGGGGCGGGCTCGTCGTCACGAAACCGCGCTCGGCGGTCCTGGCGGAGAGGGAGGAGCGCGACGGCGGGTCGAAGAAAGTCGCAGGGCCGTATGCGAGCCTGCAGTGGCCCGGGAACGTGAAGTTGGGAGAGGAGCTGTATGCGCGGCTGACGGAGTGGCTCGAGAAGGGGATCGTCGTGGTGCGTGTTGATCGTTGTTGTCGTCTGTGGCTGCGCGTCGACGCTGATTTCCGTGTTGTGAGTGCAGCCGAACAGGATCGAGGTCCTCCCGAGCGGCCTTCAAGGCTGGGATCCCGGAAGGACTGGAGTGCATGAAGAACAACCAGGTCAGCGGGGTCAAGCTGATCGCTCATCCGCAGGAGACTGCATGAGGGTGGATAGTGCACAGACCGTGGAAGCAGGGCACGGGCGGCGGCGGCTGGCTGCTCTCAGGCAGTGCAGGCGCGGCACGGAACATATCTCGTTGTGCAGGCGAGTGTTTGGCGGGCACAGATCCTCCAGATCGATCACTTGACTCTGGACGACTTTCAACGACTATAGTACCCCCCGGTGGACGTTTAACGACTGGAATTTCGACGACTATACCCCCCTGTGGACTTTCGACGACTATACCCCCCGGTGGACGTCGAGCTGGATACCGCTTGGTGGACGTTCGACGAGTATACCCGCGGTGGACTTCGAGCGACTTGGAGGGCACTTCGAGAACCTCGACTTGAGGGTTCCGATGGACAGCCTGTCGCGCAGAGTGACTCCAGCGAGGAGAGAGGGGAGCTTCAGGGTGAGGATATATATTGGTGTTGCACACGCGCGGTCTGTACTACGCAATCTGGGGAAAGAGCGAGAACTGCGACTGGAGGAGGCAGGATGGGCAAGGTAGAGAAGCACAAAGAATATACATGCAGCGTCGTACTTATGGGTAGCATGAAAGTATACGCCTGCTACATCCCATGTCTTGGTGCCAGGGACTGCTCGAAAGCGACAGAATATGGCGGACGACGGGCGTGCGGGGGTTAAGACGACATTCTGATATACGGGCGCCTAGCGCACACTTACCGAGATGCAGTGCTCGTCGTTCTTGTTCTCGTACCGCCACCATCGCGCGCCGCCCGTCTCGCTCGCTCATATCTGGGGGATGACATCAGCTTCTTTCACAAGGCTCGTACGGATAGGACTCACTCTGGCCGCACCGCGTTCTGGCGACCTGGGCACTTCGCAATGCGACACCGCGCGCCGGACACCACTCTGCGAGAACCGGGATTTGAGAAGTGGTTCGGAAAAGGTCGTGGACGCGTAGGTGAGTCTGACGACATCCCGTGCAGCTGGCAGCCGAGATTTCGCCCAGGTATGCTGCAGGTTGCGGGGTCCGATGCGGCGGACGCGGGAACTTGGTGAGTCAACGATAACGCACCTGTTCTCTCGCGACGCACAGAGCCCGGAGCGCGTCTTCATCCACACCGGCCATCTGCCTTGCAACACGACGACGTACCTCGTCAGCAACGAGCGTTCAGGCTCAGCAGAGGCAGCGACTTGATAAATCCGGGCCCGGCCGCGGAGAAGCACTTTGGTGGCGGTCAGTACATGAACCCGGGTAAGTGTGCAAAGCTGACGACGTACACTGCTTATTCGAGTGTCTGCGGAACCAGCAATTTCCGCGTTTCTGCTTCGTGGCGACCGAGACAGCAGCGTCGAGCCCGTAACTTCGACAGCTTGTCGGCATAAGAGGGTTGAAGGTGCGTCCAGGAGGTGGTGAGTGTCGAAGCTCGAACGTACAGGCAAGACCGGATGTTGTCTCGACAACAGAGAGGCGGCTCGGGAGGTAGGTGGCGTCGCAGAACGCGTGCTCATGCAGGTCTGAGGCTTTGCGAGCAGTCGCAGCTATGCCGCCGAGGACCCGACGTGTCTCGCGGGGAGGAGGAGGCGGAGGTGAGCATGTAATTGAGGTTTAGCGACCATTTCGGAGATCCAGGCGGGCGGCGGGAGATGAGCGCGAAGGGTGTTGGATGTGTAAGGCGCCGTGCTTCGAACATTTTCGTGACCTCTGCAGCGACCGGGAGTAACGACTGACATGGGATGTGGCGAGCAGAACGGCCGGGAAGAGCAACATCATCGACGACGAGACGAGCTGAGATCCACATAGGGGACGGCCAGAGCGGCTTCGAGCATTCACCCTGTGAGGGTTCCACGAGTGCGAGCGGTTCAGAGAGACCAGACGAGGCCGCTCTCTGGGCGTCCGACATGCTGAACACGCCATTAAAATGGTGAGTTCGCAAGGTGTCTGTGTATGTGCTCACCGTGCGCCATGCTGCCGACTTCTCCTGCATACCGCTAGCGGCGAGTCTCGTCACTCCGACGCCCCGTACAATGTAGGTCACGCTGAGCAGTGTCAGCAGGCAGACAGCAATGGACACATAGTGATGGCTTACAATCAACGAAGACAGTGCCGCTGCGTTCTTCGCAAGAGGAGGGCGGTGACCATGGGTGCGATGGTGGAGTGTGAGTGAGAAGTGGGGAGGCCTGCAGAGTCTGACGTGGCCTGGCATGATCAGCACTGGCCGGCGGTCGCATCAGGTCGCATCTCGGCTCTTGGACAGAACAACGCCGTCTCGTAAGCGGGCTATAATTCAGACCCGTGCGCGGCGCCCTTATACCGCTTTCTATATTGTCCCTCCCCTCTTTCTCTGCGCCCATGTACTAGACTTGCTCTGCAATACATAATCGTGTTGCCGCTATATCCTGCATGGACATTGGTTCTGAAGTTCGATCATTTAGCATGTGAGTGGCAAGACGATGAGCTGAGCACCTCATCAGCGAGTGAGCCAGATCAGTGGAAGCGAGAGCGGTGGCAATGTCGGTTAACCAGCTTGCGCTTCGAAGACAGGTTTGGAGAATGCTCAGGGTGGCCTACTGTTTCTCGAGGGTATACTGCATCCAGGCTGAATGCTTAAGTGGCTAAGACTTGCTCCCACTGGGAAGTGCAGATGATACTGTAGTGATCAATCGTTAGCGGCGGCGGGTTTGTTGTGTGACAGCCACCATCCATAGCGGCGGCGCGGCGGAGGCGCATGTGACATGTGACGCACTCATTCGGAGCGGCGGTTCAATTATCAATAGACTTTATAAGAGACAATACTAGTGACATCAGTACAGATTGCAAGTCAACTTGCGTCCTTGTTAAGAAGATTGTGTGTCACATCAAGTAGGTCAGTATTTTGTGAGCTTGGACGTCGCTTCGCTCTCCCCCCTCCTGAGCCCCTGACACTCACTACACACCATGAACTCTGTCAATGTATATGACCTCACAGGACATCCGAAAACTCTCCCGCAGCTCCAGATTCCTACCAGCCTCCGACTCTCTCTCCTACCAGCCTCTACATGCTCTGTTACATCCCTGCTTCAATTCAGCAAGCTTCCCCAGGCGGTCTCCTCCGCTGAAGAAGGACTGAAGCGTACATCTGCCTGGTTCTCCTCAGACCCACCCGAAGCGAACTTCGACGCCTTTGCGCAGCTTCCCCGATGGCCGCTGCCTCCCGTAGTTGTCATCCGACAACTCGTCGACCTTCTGACCGATGACCGGGGCTCCGGAGGAGGTTCTGTCATCCCTGCGCATCTGTCAGACCATTCTGCAGGTCGACGACTACCTCTTTGGGTGCTGACCTACTGGATCGAGGCATGGGGCGCACAGTTAGCTCAGGCGTCGTGGAAGAAGGCGGTGAGGTGGATGGACACTCACTGTCGAGGGTTCCAGGAGGGCATCGCGCTCAAGCAGGACATCGTGGAGCTATTGAGGACGACACGGTGGAATGAGACACTATATGGTCCAGGAATCAGTGGTGCGAGGCTTGAAACACTCACAAAATATCTTTCCTTCGAGTGGCTTGCTGGTGTGCATGTTGCCGACCAAATTCATGCCATGTACGATCAGCTTAGCTTGACATCTTGGGACTGCGAAAGTCCACACCTTCTTGTCGACCTCGAATTCTCGAACCATGTCCTAGAAGCATACAAGAATCAGGATCAGTATGCAACCAGCACGAGCTTCTGCTTCCTTCGAAAGGTCGAGCACGACCTCTCTCACGGGCTCATCGAGTCTGTCGGAGGGCTCGTACACATCAACGGAAACCATTTCATCACCTTCGTTCTCGACGCTGCCGCCCAGTCCATCCACATCGGAGACCCAATGCACCAGCCCATTCCCATGGACGTACGAGCCGCCCTCACGTGGTGGTTCCATCAGCTCTTAGAAGAGGGACAGGATCGCGAGGGAACAGATGGCACAGTCGAGATATCGCAGCACAATTTGCCTGTAACGCGGCAGCGGGATGACAACTCCTGCGCAGTCCTTTCCCTGAACGCGTTGATGCATCATTACTCCCCCGAACTTACACCATTGCTTCCGAGTGGGAACAAGAACGCCTTGGTTCTCGAACGTATGTCGCTTGCGTACCGCATTCTCACTATGCAATCTCTTTACGTGAGTAACACAACTTCATGTCGGTCGGCTGATGGGCTCACCATGTTGCCGATGACCAACAGGGACCCGAGAACACCTTTGAGGCATTCGATGGCATCGCCGACGACTTCAAGTTCACATTCTCCTGCTCACCAAAACCATCAGCTCCTTCCCCTGCACCGAGTCGATATGGAGTCCCACCTCGAACTGCTGTCCCTTCAGATGATAACAGTGACCTGAACGACGAGCTGCTTGCTGCAGCCGACATCGAGATCCCTCCTGTGAGCGACACGGAGGTGTCGTCGGCATGGGAGAGTGGCTCTGCAGGCTCATCTGACGTCGCCGTGGATCTGATATCTGGCGACGAGGATGACAGTGTCAGCTACAGGGAGTCCAGCTCTGAGGATGAGGAGGAGAGCGCACCTCAGGCACGCGCATCACGAAAGAGGGCCACCATCCTCGCCGCATCGCCGCCCACCAAGCCAGCAACCGCAAAGTCCGCGCCCACGAAGTCGGCATTTACCCAATCAACACTCATGGGCTTCTCAGGATTCAACGAGCGAGAGAACCCTCAACAGCGCGCTGCGCGCCATCGGCGCGAGACGTTGAAGGATGCCGACAAGAGGGAACGGCGCCAGGAAGAGGAGGACGTGGAGGAGGCCAAGAAGGTGGTGAAGAAGAAGAAGGAAGCAAGGGAACGGCAGCGGCTCTGTCGCGCGCGCAAGAAGGCCCAAGCGGAGAGGAAGGCCGAGGCTGAGGTCAAGAAGCGAGGATCGCCTGATGATGAACTCGAGGAGCCTCCCCGGACAGGTCGCGCGGCCAAGGTATGTCGCTCATGCTTGCGTATGATGGTGCCAATTGGTGACCTTCTTGTAGCTTCAACGTCTGCGTGAATATGATGACGTGTCAGCGGGGGCCATGCCAACACTTGCCGAAACATCGCGGCCTTACCGTGCATTCAAACAGGTGCAGCGTGAGACACGTCGTGTCACGCACCCACGGAAAGAGGGACCACCAAAGCCAGCTGAGCGGGTCAACTGGCAGGCGCCGCATCTGTGGGCCATGATCCAGGAGGAGGTCCAGAATGCCGGCTTTCCCTGGTGTGCTGCGGAGATCGTTCGTCGCCTACAACGGCGCAGCGCTGCGCTCTTCAGTGGGCTGAGCCACCAGCGTATCAGCGACTGGCGAGACCGTTCGATAACGGACAAATTCGTGTGGACGGACGCTGTCTTGAGGCGGGCTGCTCGCGGGTACCGTCAACACTACGATAGTACGCGCAAGTCGGTATTGGTGAGTGCGCAACAATACAGTTGATTCATTGACTGACCATACTGGTACCCAGGATCCTCATCCCGATGTCGTCAAGGAGATCGTGCAGCAGCTGTCGGATCTTCGCGACACGAGCATCGCATTAGACATAACAGTCATCCGCGGGATCATGATCGCTATGCTTACCCATCGTGCGCCCGAGATCTTCGAGTCCGTTGACAAACAAGGACGCCACTTCAAGTGCCCTGAAGTCTTTGTGCGTCGCTTCCTCAAGCGCAAGCTTGGCTGGTCAATCCGCCGCTGCACGCGCGCAGGACACAAGTTCCCTAAGGATGTCGATGACGTCCGTCGGAGGTTCTTTCTCCGGAACGCGGTGGTTGTTCGTGATGAGGACATTACGCAACCCTGCTTCATCGTCAATTCCGACCAAACACAGGTCCTCTACTCTGCAGGGAACAAGCTTACCTGGACGAAGAGGAATTCGAAGCAGGTCCCTGTGGTTGGGGCCGAGGAAAAGCGGGCATTCACTCTCATGGTGGGAGTGTCGGCGAGCGGCGAGATGCTGCCATTCCAGGCGATCTACCATGGTGTTGATCCTAAGAAGTCGCTTCCACAGCCGGGGACAAGGGGCTACGATGAGGCGATGCGGCTCAAGTTCAGGCTCGAGCTCTCAAAGACGAAGACTTACTGGTCGACGATAGGAACGATGAAGACGTACGTTATCTTCATACTCGCGCCGTACTTCGACCATTGGCGCACCTTCCACAACCGACCAACCCAGAAGTGCATCTGGAACATAGATGTATGGTCAGTACATCGTTCAGCAGAGTTCCGCGGCTGGATGAAGAGTGAATATGTCTGGATCATTATTATCTTCGTACCTGGGGGTTGCACGCCGCTGCTCCAAGCCTGCGACGTCGGGATCCAGAAGATCACAAAGCACGCTATCAAGAAGTCATTGCACGCTGACGTCGTCGAAGAGACCCTCCAGGAGCTGAAGAAAGGTGTATCGCCCGAGGCTGTTCTGCTCCAGAAGAAGCTTGGTGTCCTCCGGGATCGTTCGGTGCAGTGGATTGTGGACGGATTCAAGGCTGTGAACAAGGTCGACGTGGTCAAAAAGGTCCGGGTTCTCTCTCCCACGCACGGACTCTCGCTGACGTACCTTCTCAGGCATTCAGGCTGTGCGAGGCTGGGCGTTTCAACATGTCGTTCGAGAGCCTATCTAGCCTGGAAGCGCGTCAGTCGCTGAACGAACTCAAGACATCGGATCCAGCTTTCTATGCCGAGATCACCTCTGGTCACGTACCAGATGCTGCTCCAACTGGGCCAGATGGCAAGTTCGTCGAGGACCAGGAGATTCCGACCGAGGATCACGCCGTTGACGAGGATTCTGCCACGACGCTCGCGTCACTCGAGAAGGTAGTTTTGAATTCGAAGTCCGCCAAGGATCTGGTTCCGGACGACGATGCTGCGTATTCGGACTCGGATGTTGACGTCGAAGTGCCCGGAGACGATGCAGCAGAGGCCCCACATCCAGCTGAGACTCCACAGACTCCAGAGGGAGGAGGAATCGGAGAGGGGACAGAGGTACGAGGGAAGAGGCGCCAAAGACTGCCCTCGCGTTACAGGACAGGAGAGTGGTTGCGAAATGACGACTCAGATGAGGAACGGGGGACCTTAGATTGAACCACAGGAGTCTATGTACATGACGGTGTTGATAGATGACGAAAAAAGGCTGTTTTGAACGTGTTTGAAGGTTGTTTGGTCACAAGCGGCGGCCTCAGTGGTGACCTGTGACAGTGCTCGAAATAAGGGACGGCGGATGGTCGTGTGACGTGTGACGCGCCGCTAACGATTGATCACTACAGTAGGTGCTGTTCCTGAATGGCGGGCATGTGGGTATTGACCCGAGAGTCGAGAAGCAACCCAAGTCGGCCAGAGGGCTCCTCTTCCACATACCACCACCACCGGTCGGTTTCCCACGGTCACTGGCTCCTAGGAGCGGCCACACCGGGGTCGATATTATCAGTAGAATACGCAGTCTATCTGCCTACGGAAACACCAGCATTGCTGAAGGCCTGCGAACGGCACACGACGGAACTCTGGGAGGCAATGAGCCCCACCGAGACGTCTGACGTGATTGGCGGCCCATGGCCCATGTCCTGCCCCAGGACGGTCGTCCATGACGAGCACGTAGAAACCGCGAGGACGCTGTATAAATCCTACACCCCCCTGCCCTAACGCGAACGGATAATTGGAGTACTGTGCGGAGAGACGTGGGGACAGCAACGGAAAAGCAACATGACAAGAGTGATATGACGGTAACGGCAAGATGAAGCCGGATGAGCTCCCGGAAGCCGCTCGGCCTGGCGCCGTGTCCACCTGCGTCTTGTAAAGGAACGCCGCTGGAGAAGTAAGACGTGCAAACAGCGAAGCGGAAAAGAGCGAACATAGTATGGCTAATGAGAGAGAACACATGCCTGCGCTGAACTGAACCCCGGCATAGTGCCCCCAGGAGCTACTAAGCCACGCGAGCAATGACCATATATGGGACTAAGCGTCTAAGTGCGAGACTTCAACGAGAAAAGACGAAAGCGGGTAACATCGACACCATCCCGCATCGAAATGCTGCTACTGGGCTGTGTGTGGTACCAACAAGATCGGAGACGAGCTGGAAACACATCCCGATAACTCCGAAGGGATATAGGTAGAGGGAACGAGCCATAGACATATAAGGGGGTGGGCGGCATCGCCGGCGATCTTGAGACCCTTTCGCTCCTGGAGAATGTAGGAAGGCTGGAAAATCTGCCGAAAATTAGAGGGTACTCTAGGACCCACTGGAAAATGTTCTAGATTGTCCCCTGGGATGAAACCATACTAGCTGATTCATAACGGCATTTGGACGCCCATGGAGCGTTCGCGAACGTCCCATAGGGTGATCGCCGCTCTCAACCCTGAGTATCTGGACCCGCCAATGTATAAACACCCTCAGGCATCTCAAATATGCACCTCCTAACCCTCTAGTACCCCCCGAGGTTCTCCAACTGCCCTGCAACCAAACCGCAGAATATCCCCAAACCAGGAATATGTTCACGCGCTTCCAGAGCGCCCTCCCCACAGTGTTAGCGCCCTCACAGACGAACATACCATCTCCCTCGCCTATCCCAATATTCGCGAAATGGACGGGCTACGTTGACGGACCCCCTGCGACGAGGGAGGACTTCCTGTCCAAAGCACATGCATACACGGCAATGAGAAGACCTACGGAACCACTAGCGCTAGGGATGATGGTCAAGCTCTATGCTACCTCGCCTGCTAGCTACTGCACACCAGACGCTCCCTCCGACCTCTACCACGCGTATGACGCGCATATCGTCGGGAAGATCACAAGGATAGCGGGCTGGCGAGGAACGGCGGTAGGATTGGAGATCCAGAATGAATGCTGGAACAACGCCGTAAGGAAGGTCAGGCTGGAAATACCGTATATACCGGACGTCACGGTCCGACGCCTCGCGCACCTTAGGGCCGGGAAAGGCCCGAGGGAGGCGCGGGAAGATGCCATAACCAGCCGACCGGCGGTGATGCTCCCGCCCGACACATGGAAATGCGGGATGCGCTGGTGCGCCACGCGGGAGCCGGGACAAGTCCGAGAGGGAGTCCTGTATGTCTACACGCAGACGCCGACAGTCGAGTCACAGACGAAACCGCCGAGGAAGAAGCGGCGAAGCGGACATCTGCACGCGTTGGGATGGCTGACAGAGGACGGAACGCAGTACGGGCTTACCTAGGATAGAAGCACGGACCGCGTGTATGATATGACACCTCGCGCGAACCTTATCATGATCAATGAACTGTTAATGGATCGATAACGGGATCAAGAAGAGACCGTAGAGCTACATGCACTGCGAAGGAGGAGAGGAGCGGTCTATGACCGAAACAAAGCCTGCACATACGAGCAGATCAACGTACCTCAGGGCCGATAGTGGGCGGGAACGCAACTAGACGGAACTGAATACTGGACGATAGACGAGCAAGCGAAGATGGGCGCATGATGGCGCACTGATGGCGCGGCCAGGAAAGTCGCGGCCAGAAATGGTCATAGAAGAACGCGCAAAGTACGTGTGTGATCCTGGAAGGCTGTGCGACCTGGAAAAGGAAAGCAGACGCCCTCCGTGGAGGGCAGCAATTGGCCGAAGCTAAGCGCAGACAAACCAAACCGCAGCTCTGGCCGACATTAATGGTAAACCACCAGCAATGAACAGACACCTCGCGGTCGAAGAAGCGAAGGTTAGCCCTGCAACCCTGGACTGGTATATCCGGCTCTCCTAGTCAAGCTAGGTCCCGCGGACGGCGCGCCCGGAAAACTGGGTTGTGGCAGCACGAAGCTCCGCTCACAAAAGCACGGCCAGAAGATGAACATCGCCAGAGTCTGCCCCCCCCCGAGCCGCCTCTACCTCGCCTGTCGAACCTGCTACAGACCTTACAATGTCGTCCAACACCAACAACCCCGCCGTCCGCGACGGACCTACCACCGACAACGCGACTCCGCCTCCTGAGGGACGCGTTCTCGTTGCCTCCACCCCCGAGGAAGGAGAAATCGTCGAAAACCCGCCTGCTGCCCCTCTGCCCGGCACGGGCCTCACTGGTGCCTTCCGAGGACCGGCGCCGCCTCCGAGCGTGGTGAGCAATGCGACGTGACCCAAGGCAGCCGCACAAGTACTAACGATCGCATTGTAGCCCTCTGTGGCCCCCCAGAGCCTGCTGGGCTGGGCGCGCCCGCCGCGCGTAGCTACCCCGGCTTGGTCGTCCCCGACGGCTAGAGCCATCCAAGGCCGGCGGGCTGGACGGCGCAGCGCTGTAGCCCCGTACCGTCGTCAGACGAGCTCGTCGCCGGCCGTTCGCTACCCTTCCACCTCCCCCCTGGGGGCTGCCGGTACCGGGAGGGTGGGCGATGAGAACACTCCGCCGGCTGCTGGCCCGAGCAACATCAACGCGAGCACGAGCATCGGCATGTGGAACTATCTGGGCTCGACGCCGCCTGAGGAGGCCATGCGCACTCCCCTCCAGGACATCACGAACAACAGGGCCCTTGCCACCGTCCAGGAGGAACCGGACAACGGGCCTGGCGGCACAGGCGAGACGATGGGGACCGAGGACGAGGACGGTACCTCGGGTAAGCATCCTAACCTCTTACCCCTCCTCGATAACCCTGCCGACCTCAGAAAGCGGATGTGGGCGGGCTCGCCGACGGCTGAGCTCAGCACGAAGGGCCACAACAAGCGCGTACGCGCTGCCCTCCCAGGACGAAGCCTACGCTATGAGCTTGGAGATGGAATGGCTGTGAATCCGTGGGCTCCTGCTAGTCAGAATAGTATTACGAATGATCTTGCTTTCGAAAACACGTCCCCCGTGGCTACGTCTACCCCGATCTTGCACCCTGCCCTGCCCCCCCATCATGCCTCGAAGATGACACTCCCGATTGCGCTGCCCGATGATACATTCTTCCTTGACAATGTAAATGCTTCTGGACATCCTCCCACCCCTCACCACATGAACGATAGCACTTTCGTTGCGCGCCTCAAGCGGAGCGCTCGAGAAGACCGCTCCTGCGAGAACTCTATCAGCCTAAATGACCTGCTTCTATCTCCCGCGACGCTTCCACGGCCCCCGCGAGACCTGAACGGACTCCCGACGCAGAAGGAAGCAGGATCGTCGCGCCTCCCGTTGTCGTCCCCTCTCCCACCGTCGTCTCCTCTCCCGTGGTCCTCGCCCCTTCCGTCATCACTGCTATCGCACCCACCTAGCCCTCACCCCCACGACCGACATATCTCCGAACGGGATGTGCACAGGCTCCTCTCCGACAACCGGATGCGCCTAAACGCCATCCTGGCAAACCCCGAGCCGTCTGGAATGGAAGCCCCGCCGGCCACGCAGCTGCCTCGTAGCAGGAAGTCTCCTCGGTCCAATAATACTCGCGACGCCCCGCGGACCTGGGACATGCGCCCCGAGTCAGGACGTACTGGAGGACCTGAGACGTCCCGCTTTGGGACGGCCATATCCAAGGTGCCCGAACGCGCGCGCACGGTCTATGCTCCGCACCCCATGACACGCGCTGCGCAGCATCTGCAGGCCCAGATCGAAGCACGCCTCGAGGCGGCGGACGCCCGCAAGCCCTTGGGCTCGGTGCAGAGAGAAGCACCAGGACGCGTACTAGCGACCCGGGAAGACTCGAGCTCACCGGTCCCGAGCAGAGGCGGGCGTAGTGTGGGTCCGAGACAATCTCAGTCCGGAATGGAACTTGACGAGCCCAGTGAACTCCAAGGAACGTCGGGAGGGCGGGCTCTCCGCCCGTCGCCGCTGACGGAGTGGCTCAGGAAGCAACCCCCAAGCGACGAACGGGACGAGGACGGCTCTGACGGGCCCGACATGCGTCGCATACCACTGAACGAGTGCGGCCCGAACGGAAGCCCGGACCCAAACGCGGATGTCACAGCCCCGCATATCGCCCTCCCTACCGTCCTGACGGCTGTCGCACCAAACATCGACAAGCCTATGTTAGCACCGACTCGCATGACCTATCGCGTCCACAGGGACGACCCGGAAGCTATCATACGGGGCGTCAAGAAGGCGTGGATTGAGGCAGTCTGGAGCGACCCGACGGGATCGGTAGTGCTGGTCGAAGTATTCAACTTCCAGTACACTGATAATGTACAGACGAATCGTGTCGTTGTGGAGACCCTCAAGCGTTTCGTCTTCGTCATAACGGGCGAAGACCAGGTCCATATCGTCCCGCCGGAACTGGACGAAACAACACGGAGGGGAGCCCGCGACGCGCCGCGCGTTTTCGCAATTAGAGGTCTTACACCGTCGGGCGAGGAAGCACTCCTCTCTCGTTTCCCCTGGTCGTTCAGGGCCATCTCGTTCTTTGTATACAAACGAGAAGTCGGCCCGGACACCTGGCTCTTCTCCCTGGAAGGATTCCTCGACGAGAACACCCAGGCGATAACGTCGGCGGTCCGCGGAACACTGGAAGAACCCGAACAGTGGCAGCGTCTCGTGGCCCTAACGCGCGGCAACCCAGACTTTCGAGGGCTCGCTGGAACGGAGAGAGCGAATAAGGTACTTGACTCGATTGTCGTCAAGACCTGGCGACTCTCGAACGGCAACATCGTCACCAATGTATTCATCATCCCGCCAACGCGCGACATCCCCAAGTGGCGCCAATGGGCAGACGATCTCCGCGCGAAACGCTACGGCAACTTCATCAACGGTACAGGAACCGTGCGCCGGGTCTCGAACTGCTTGGGATGCAACTCGGTCGAGCACCCGACCCATCTGTGCCCTTTCCATGACCTCCCGGGCTGGAATGGACCGCGGGCGGGCACTGGGACGTACTCCACACTCCTTCCCCCACCGCCCCCGCCGATGATACCCGTACATCGCCGTCAGGAGGACCGCCGCCAACCCAACCAGCGAGGAGAGCGCCCCCGAGGCGTGGTGACCCCGCGCAGGAAGGGCGGACGCGGAGGCTACCGCAACTAGAGCGAACGTGCCACGAAGGAACACTGTCGGAGGACATGCACGACGCTACACCGGACTGTACTGCGTGGACGCAACAAGTGACACTGCCCCCAAAAAGGAACGTATCCCGCCTCTCTATCTCAAGAGAGTACGTACTACTGCTACCAATACTACTTCTTAATACCCCATAATCACGTCCATGCGATCGCAAAAGAGCTAGACTACTACCCGGAATGACCTGCTAGGATGATTGTTACGACTTGCATGTATCGCTGATTGACACGCGGATACGTATATGACTGGACGAGCTGGCTCATTGCACATTGAAAGGCTGCGTGGCGCAGTTGAATGTGCTGAACACTGCACACGGAACGGGTGGAGTCCCTGCCCCTTGAATCTGTACAGCAAATGCGGCCAGACTGCCGGAATGATGGAGGACATCGATACCTCCCCGACGCATTGAACCTGCACCTCTCTGAGACGAGTACTTATGACAGACCTATGAAATACATGATTATGGCGAGCGGCTACGTCCGAGGGGTAAAAGAGTCGGATCGAGAAACGGTGAAAGAGTAACGGGGGAGCGCAAGGGAAAGAATGTGCACACGGACAATCGGAAAACCACACTCCAATGGCACGGTACCTGAGTTGACCGCCAGGGACCGGATGCGACTAGCACGCAAGTAAGCAGTGTAGACGCAGCGCTGAAGCACTTACGAGCATGCTGGGGGTCGCCGCGGGGCCCGCATATACTGGCCGAGGCACAGGAAAGCCCCGCGGTTTTGAGAATGAGCATACTGGTTAGCTTATTTAGGCATGGTAGACCAGGCGAAAGCGAACGCACCACGACGGACTATGCGTAAGTCTGAAGTACGCGATACCACTCATGGTGAGGAGTAACTCACCTAGAGCGAGAAGTATGGTTGTGCCCTCGCTGACGACAACAACTGCGAATATGACACAAACAATGAACTATAACACTACGGACGAGACACATGGCTTACGGCAACAGCGCCTCAGAGGGGACGGAGGAAACATTGAGCCAAGTGCCGCTCGAGTAGCCCAGGATGTCCCTTTTGAGATCGGAGGCACAGGAGTGGATAGTACGAGTAGACGACGGCAAAATGGAAGACGGCACAAAACCAGAGCCCACCTCACCATTGCCACGCTCAACATGCGTGGTTTTGGTGGGAACGGATCTAGACAAGAGAACGGGAAATGGTGGTCAATCAACCAGGTGATCCGAGACGGGAAAATAGGCATCCTGGCACTACAAGAGACGCACCTGACGAGCGAAAGAGTCGACGCGTTGAACAAAACCTTCGGAGCCACGATGAGAGTTCTTGCGTGTCTGGATTGTGAAAACCAAACGGGAGCGCGTGGCGTCGCCTTTGCAGTTAACAAGAGACTCGTGGACGCGGAGAGTGCGAAACTAAAGGAAGTGAAACCGGGGAGAGTGGCACTCCTGACCGTCCCATGGACGCGGGGAAAGACACTTCGAGTTATGAATGTGTACGCACCTAACGAGATGAAGGAAAACGCAGCACTCTGGCGAGACTTGAGTAACAGCCCTGTCTGCCGAGGATCGGGGAAACCGAATGTGTTGCTGGGGGACCTCAACATGGTGGAAGACGCAATGGACAGGCTACCCCCGAGAAGAGATCCGTCCGATGCAGTGACCGCACTGCAGCAACTACGTGTGAAACTAAACATGGTTGACGGGTGGCGCGAAAGGAACCCAACGGAGCGTGCCTTCACGTACATGCAGGTGGCGACGGGGAGCCAATCGCGTATTGATAGAATCTATCTCAGTCGGGAGCTGATGCAACAAGCAAACGACTGGAACATCACGGGTGCAGGCATACGAACGGACCACCGACTCACCTCGGTGGGACTGGCGAACAATGACGCGCCGTACATGGGGAAAGGGAGGTGGGCCGTTCCGCAAGCACTGCTGTCGGACACTCCGTTCCTTAGGATGCTGCAGGACCGGGGCTTGCAGCTGCAGAGTGAACTTGACACACAAAGCGAACGAACCGCGCTGATGAACCCGCAAATTGCCATGGCTTCCTTCAAAGCTGACGTGCGGGACATGGCGAAGAAGCGGGCAAAGCAAGCCGTCCCGAAGTTAATCAAACGAATAGAGGGACTGAAGTCGGACATAAAGCAGAAACTAAACTCACCAGACGTCCTGAGTGATGGGACAAAGAACGACGTCGCAATACTGCAGGGAGAGTTGGTCGAACTGGAGCTCAGAAGCTTCGGGAGTAAGAGGCTTGCAGTCACCGTGAATGACTGGGCCCAGGGCGAAACTGTTTGCAAGTACTGGACCAGGCTGAATGCCACGCCGCAACCGACAACGGTTATCCATGAACTACTGGAGAACAGTGCTAGCGGGGAGCGCACTGCAACGAGGAGGTCAGATAGGATGGCGAGCATAGCGAAAGATCACTATGATGGCTTGCAGAGAGACCCTGACCTTGACAGAGACAAACAAGAAAGGAATATGGTAGAGGTCATTGAGCACCTCAACCCGAGACTCTCCGACCATGAGAAGACCGCCATGGCCGAGGAGATCACCGAGTTGGAAGTAGCGAGAGCGATCCGAGACTCTGCGAACGGAAAGGCCCCTGGCATGGACGGCGTACCAACGGAGATCTGGAAAATACTACTTCATCAGCATCGTATGAATGCAGCGAAAGGAAAACCTGCCTTTGATGTTGCTCGGGCCCTGCAGAAGGTATACAACGACGTTGCGAAGCACGGAATTGTGCAGGGGACGGGCTTCGCGGACGGCTGGATATGCCCTATATACAAACTGAAGAAGGACACGAGGGAAATAGTCAACTATAGACCGATAACTTTGCTGAACACTGACTACAAACTGATGACCCGCATACTTGCAATGCGGGTCGCAGTGGTAGCGGAGACTCTGATCCACCCAGACCAGGCAGGATTTGTCCCGGGCCGCCAAATCTTCGACCACATAAAGCTGAACAAACTCATTATTGACTATGCAGAAGCGGAAGAAGTCAACGGGATGATTGTGGCGCTGGACCAGGAGAAAGCGTACGACCGGATAGACCATACGTACCTCTGGCGAGTACTACGGAAGCTTAACTTCCCGGAATCCTTCATCCGCATCGTCCAGAATCTATACGCTGAGGCGAATAGTACGGTGATAGTGAACGGCGTCATGAGCGAGTGGTTCAAGATCGTGCGAGGAGTCAGACAAGGAGACCCCATGTCCTGTCTCCTGTTTGACCTGGCGATCGAGCCCCTGGCGGCCATGCTGCGGGACTCGCCCATTCGTGGTTTGGTGGTACCCGGACGAGTAGACCGCTTGATAGCTACGCTCTTCGCTGACGACACGACAACATACTTGAGCGCAGACGACAACTACGAGGATCTGAGCGCAATACTCACCAAGTGGTGCGAAGCTTCTAGGGCCCGCTTCAATAACGACAAAACGGAGTATATCCCGATCGGCACGCCGATGTATAGGGCTGAGGTCGTGGCGAGGACTTCGATGACACGAGTGTCGGTATCCCTGCCGGCGGAAGCGAAAGTGGTTCCGGATGGCGTGGCGATTCGCTCGCTAGGAGCGTGGATAGGGAACAAGGTGGATAACGAGACGCCGTGGACCCCGATGATTGAGACGATCCAGAAGCGCCTAAGTAAGTGGGCAGCGCGTAGACCGACGCTGTACGGCCGAAAACTGGCGGTGGGTATGGAAGTGGGAGGTCGTACCCAGTTCCTGGCAAAAGCGCAAACTATGCCGGACGGAGTAGTTGACCGGATTAAGAAAGCTGTGAAAGATTTCATGTGGCCGGGAGAAACACGACCGACGATCTCGAAAGACATGCTACACCGAGCGGTGAAAGAAGGGGGGCTCAACCTCTTGGACATAGAAGCGAGAAATGACGCCATTGACCTGATGTGGCTCAAAGCGTACCTCAACCTGTCCCCGGGAAGGCCAACGTGGGCGTACATTGCAGACGTCCTCATCAGCCGGGCAGTTGCTGCATCAGCATACTCGGTTGAAGAGGATGCAAAGGTTAACATGTTCCTACAGTCGTGGAAGGTCAGCACAACGCAACGAGGAGGGCTATCAGAGGACCTAAGGAGGATGCTTCGGGTGGCGGAGAAGTATGGTGTACGGGTGGATGCCCCGAACCCGGCGTTGGCTCTGAGGAGGGCCATGCCAGTCTGGTACCACATCGGAAAGGCGGAAGGGTGGAGTGTAGCAAACACGAAGGCATCGCGCTGCCTGAGGGAAAACCACCGGGTCACGACGGTCTCAGATGCTGTAAGAATTGCAGACAGACTCCCGAGGCGAACAGGGCAGGTAGGAGTGCACAGACAAAACGCGGCGTGCAAGTGCGTGGCGTGCGACGAGGACCGTAGGCTCCGGGGATGTGATAACCCGCATAGATGTGCTGTGGCTGCACAGAAGCTAAGTCAGAACCTGGACCCCATCTGGCAAGACTCGCCTGATGAAAACTCTGACGGACTGACACTGACAAACGCGAGGATCCGAAAGAACGCAGAGGCGGGACGAGATGGCGGGCGAATTGAGTTTAACCCTACCATAACGGATGACGGAGCCACGAGCAACGTTTTCCGAGTGTTCGTTGATAAGAGCCTGGAACACAGGAGAGTGCCAGCTCGCCGCCCACCGCGACCCTTCCAACTGGCAGGGGAAGCGATGGAAGTTTACACGGACGGGTCGTGCGACATGAATGGCTGCAGTAATGCAAGCGCGGGAAGTGGAGTGTGGTTTGGCAAGGATGATGTCCGTAATATGGCGCTTCGAGTACCGGGAGCGCTACAGACAAACCAAACTGCGGAAGTCTATGCGGTCGCGGCGGCGGCGGCGATTGTGGCGCCCTTCGCCCCCCTGCACATTGTATCGGACTCCAAATACGTGATAGAAGGACTCACGAGACACCTCCCAGCATGGGAGAGACGGGGATGGCTGGGAGTAGCAAATGCTGAGGGCATCCAAGACGTGGTGGCGAGACTACGAGCTCGATCAGCAGTAACGACGCTTAGATGGGTAAAGGGACACACAGGTGACCATGGAAACGAAGAAGCGGACAAACTGGCCAAGAAAGGAGCGACGAGAGCAACGCCAGCGGCCCTCCAGCCGGCGCAGACTCAGTTTCTACAACGGGGCGCGAGCCTGGCAGGGCTCACGCAACGACTAGCATACCAAGGCATCAGACTTGCAAAGGATAAGGGAGATAGAAACGCGACCCGAAATACGATTGCGCGAATACAAGCAGCTCTTATGGATGCTACCAAGAGGGCGCCGCAGGAAGCGACGATCTGGAAGGGCATCAGAGACAAATCGGTTCCGAGAAGGATGCGCGACTTCTGGTGGAAAGCAACGCACGATGCTCTGAAAATCGGACGATACTGGGAACACATCCCGGGCTACGAGATCAGAGCGACATGCGCGACGTGCAACTGCACGGAGACGCTGGAGCACATACTCCTCGAATGTGATGCGCCTGGTCAGCGTGAAGTCTGGAAATGCACTGACAGTCTGCTAAAAGACGCACAGGTACCAGAGATCCCCAGGACATTGGGTGTGGTCCTTGGAGTGCCAGCATTATCACTGCGAAGTATGCAGCAGACCAGAACCGGAGCTGGCAAACAGAGACTACTAAGGATACTAACAATGGAAGCTACGCACCTGATATGGGCGTTACGATGTGAGAGGGTTATCAGGCATGACGGTGACCAGGATAAGTGGTTGTCCCGAGGCGAAATCCACGGTCGATGGTGTGCGGCGATTAACCGACGCCTGAGGATTGACCAAGGCCTAACGGCAGTACGACTACAGAAGAGAGCGGTGGATAGAGGAATAGTACTCGCTACGTGGAGCGACGTACTTGTCGACAGAGACCGCCTTCCGGAAGACTGGATAGGAAAGTCGGGGGTTTTAGTGGGTATGCCGGTAACAAATAATCCAGACGGTGTTGGTTAACACACCTAGCAAAGTCGGAGAGTCCCACACTGCCATGGATGGCGTGCGTAATGCATTTTCCCCGGCGTGGTGGCTAGGAGACACGTACTTCTGAACCTGCGTAGCCTATTACGGAGCGTGAGCACTGGTAATAGGTTAGCACCACAAAAAAAAAAAAAAAAAAAAAAACCCAAGTCGGCCGCGGGCTTTCAGATGCCGTCATGCTGACGAGTATAAGCTGGACAAATCACACATCTGCTCAAAGGACTGGACACGAACACACGGTTCCTATCAGCGCAGATGGTTTACGTATACTGTACTACATACATACGTACTCGTGCGGACAAATTCCAGTAGCCCACGCTATGGCCTATCCCAGCCAGTGTTTGACGAGCTGAGCAGCTCGCTCGTCGTTGGCAGACGCCATCCCGACTCGCCCCAGATCAGCCAAGCTCCGTCCTTGTACATCTGAGGGAGTGGAGCAGTCCAAACCGACGCCCAACCACTTGCCTCTGAGTCCAGCTCATCGCTGACCACCTTCGCGCTCGTCGGCCCATCACGGGCATACCGAGGCAAAATGACGCTGCCATCAGCGCCGTGACGGACGCCGCGCCGCCTACCGATGTTGCTGCGGCCGACGCACGGAAGAGGAACGGGGGCGGGGAACAGAGGGCCGGGAGCGGCGGCAGCGGCGTCGAGTCGGGCGGCATGCAACTGCCCGGGAGTTGCTCTGACAAAGTACATGTGTGGCTGAGGCTTTGCCGAGAGAAGGGAGAGAAGCCGGCGAAGATCTGCCATGCAGGGACAGCCGTGCCCAGGGCTGAAGTTTATGAACGGGATGTCTGGCGGCCAGCCGAGGAGGAGTACGCCGTAGCGAAGGACGACGTGTTTCTGGAAGGATGTGAGTGTCCACCACATGCGTGCACACCGATCCCCGGTTGCGAGAACTGTGAGAAAGCATAGAGTTAGCGGAACGTCAATCACGCTGATGTCAGAACAGACATACTCAGTAATTTCGTGAGAAGAAGCCGCACGCTTCCCCATGGATCGGAATGATTGGGCTTGGGTAGTTGTGCGGTGAGCGGTATGCCAGGAATCAACTGGATGGGTGCAGGTATGGGAGATGACGTTGGGAGTGGGCGGAGAAGGGTGACATGCATGGACGAGCGTATGGTAGCGGGATGAGCTTCGAACGCATGCTGGACGAGTCGGGAGTGTATAGGAGCCATAGAGGACGCCGAAGGCGCGCACAGAGTAGACTGGTCGAGTCCAGTTCGATTTATATACCGCTATGCATGCGCGGCACTCTGCGACGCGTTACGACGAATAGATCTGTGTATTGCAATCAGCTGAGCTGTGTAGACAATGATCTCGACCACAAACAGCTGGTCATCTGCGTCGAAAGGACAAAACACTCCGAGGTACGCCATGAGCCTAGCAGTTTGCGTCCGAAGTAGATCTTCACGAAACCATTTGGCCTCACAGCTGTGCCCGAATACGGGTGAGATTGGGGCGAACGTCAACTGTGCAGTGCAGACACGCTACGTCGTCAATGTCCCCGTGAACACCTTACGACTCGCATGACATCCCGGACGCGACCCTGAGCCTGCGAACTCAGCGACTCGCATTACATTCAACAGGCACTCCCGACGTACATCCAGAGGTGAACGATGTATATCACAGGTACGTCTAGCCTTGCACATGTGTTCACCAGGACCACGAACTCAGGAAGAGGCACTCTCCTTACTGCGAGACAGGAAGACATGGCCTCGAGCGTAGAGGCGAGCGGGCTCCAAGCTCGCGGAACCGACTCCACGGTGCGATACGCGCTGCCCGATCAAAGTGAGCGGTCGCACGAACACGGAAGAGACTGGAGGATCGTCTGGGCACGCTAGTATCACTTCGTGTGAAGCAAGGCGTACCCTGACCGCACCCCGCTCGACGCCAACTCCGGAGTGTCCGTCCCCTGCCTTCAAGTAAAAGAGAGTCGCTGGTTGACACTGGCAGCGTACCGGCACTCCATTCCGTGACATGTAGGGAGTCCGAGCTATCCACAACTGCCAGGAGTGCAGCACAGCGCACTACGCTTCCTACTGCTCCCCGTGGCCCACGGTGTGCGACATGAACGCACCTAGATCTCAGATGCACCGAACCCGAGGCTAGGCGCAAGCGAGAGGACCACTTGTGGCCCGGAGAGGCTGAAACGCACCTGGGAAAGCTTCGCCGAGCCCAAGCAGCTGGCTCTGAGTCCTGACGGCGGCCGGAGTCGAGGCGATGTTCATGCAATGTTTGTGCGATTTCACGCCTGCATACCGTTGTTAGACTCTGTGTCGTTCCTGTGTTCGTCCCACTCTCCCGCACATGAGCCGTCAATACCCGGAACCATGGGCGGCGTATATCGCGAGCGACGAAGGGCAGCGAAGCAGTCTGGGGACATGCATCGCCGTGCAATCCTGTACCAAGATAGCGAGGTTAGCGCATCACGCTTCGCAGCCGTCGCGTGCATTTCCGACTCCGATTCCGCTGTGTTCAGGACGAGCCGGATTCGCACGAATGACTGCTGCACGCAAGACTCACCTCTAGAGCTACTGCGAGTACTTGCCGCTCGCCCTCGGTCGGTCGCCGTGTTCCACTCGTCGAGTCGCTCTCTCGCAGGACGTCCGGACAGAGCAGCACCATGCGATCATACTATCACAGTATACACAATGTCCATTGGAAGTGCGAATGGAACGCACCTCGACCCTGACGCCAAGCTGAATTTGCGCGCAAGCGCGAGGTCCGCCGCCCGCCGCCCACACGCCCAAGGAACCGACTCGGACCCCACGCTCGATATGCGCACCCCGATTGAAACGAGCAGTCGCACGGACAGAGAGACAGATTCGAAGATGATGTCCCTGCTTCACTTCCAAACCGAAATGCTTGCATGCCCGGGCCACCTGCGAGCCTATCCTTGCTTGGGAACATGGGCTTGGAAGCCAACTCCAGAGCTTCGCATGCGCTATGTTCGAGTCGTATGTTGCAGCATGCAGGAAAGGAGCCATGCTCTCGCAGGACGCAACTCATCCCGTTGCACACAGGCCATTCCAATGTGCGACAAGAACGTACCTGGATCTTGATGCGACGCCCAGCCGCAGACGGAGGGCAATAGTTGCGCTTGCGAGTCGCGACGCTTTCGAGCTCCGTCGAATCCAGATCGCTGGTTCTGCTACCGGTGGTCAGCGATGGTCGTGCGATGTGGAGACATGACTGTCTCGTCGCCGTGCCTTCCTGCGACCTGCCTTCGTCCTGGTCCTTCGCACACGCCGATGGTCGTATTCCGGATCCATGCACAGCGTGCATTGTGACGGATGAACGGCCCAGGCCCCGGCGAGCGACATGCGACTCTGTGACCAAGAGCGGCGAGGTTAGCGCATCGTGCGACGTGCGAGCAGCAGCCGTCGCTTCCAGTACCGAGTCAACGTACCAAGGGCGGCACCTGGGAGAATACCAGAAACTCGGAGCTGTCTGCTGCGATGTACGGAACTTGCTCGTTCGCCCCAGAGCCGACATAACGTCGGCACTGTCCCCGGTCCCGACACTCGACTCAACTCCGAGTCCCAACGCGCTGCGACAATCCTATTTCCACGTCTGGCTCGCAGCGGCGTATGCAGACGAGTAGAAACGCTTGCACATAGTGGAAGGGCACACTGCGCGGCAGCACGTACTTCTGCTCGGAGGTTAGCACATCATGTCATGGGCAGGCTACAGCCGTCGCCTCGAATTCCAAGACAACGTACCGATCGCGATCCTGGCTTCTCAGGCTAGTAGAAGTCGCCTACTCCCACACCAGATGCCCTCATCATCCTCCGATTCGTGCACAGGTGGAATCTTGAGCTTCGCGGCCTCCAGCTCCATTCCGACTTGAACAATCCGGGGCACCCTGTACATGATCGTAGCTCAGAATCAGCGTGAGCAGACATCAGACGGGCACAGGCTCGCAGACAGGTTGCGGACATTGCGTTCCCGGGCGAGTACCGGAGTGTACTGAGGGCGGAAGCAATGAGCATGAGTTGCGCCATTCTGAAACACAGATCGGAGGAAGAGCTGGACTCACACACCAATATCGCTTGCTTTGCGGCGCGCCTTCGGTGAGTATCGTCTGGCACCATCAACGTACCTGTGAAGCTCAATCATGCGGGCGCGTTCCGCCGTGTGCGAGGACCTAGGTGACGGCAAGTACATGCTACGTCTCAACATTGCACGCAACTCCCCGTCCAGCTGAGGCACAAGCTACGTTCTCCCGGGCGTGAGCAGTCGGGCACAACGCCCGCTGCACACTGGAGTAACCGCAAACGGACTGCGGGCGGCGAGCAACGGGCGGCGGACGTGCGAGTCTGTAGCTCAGCATGCGAAGGTCAGCGCACCGATTCGACAGCACCCGTCGCTTCCGCATCGACGTACCGATGTTCCGCCCGAAGCAGAGACACGGCCACTGCCCAGTGATGCATCTCCAGATGCCGTCCGCTCGGACTGACCACCTCCTCCCGGGGTTCGTCTACAGCTCCTGCGAGGCTCGTCAACGCTGCTCAACATCCCGGCAGGCCGCATGCCCGTCCGGAGCAACGGGCCCTTGCACGGGAGAGCAGCGAGCCAATTATGCAGCACTCCTAAGCCGAGAGGGCGAGCCATGCAAGCCTGAAACGCAAGTGGCAGGACGCACTCACGTCCACGCTCACGACAAGCGTCGCTTGAGCCCCGAACACCTCCGTGATGACGCACCGCTCGATGTCCGCAACATGAATATGGCACGACGTGCGAGTGCTGAATTCCTGAACGTCGGGCAGGTGCTAGGCGGAGGAGAAGGGTTAATTCCACTCAGCTGAAACGCGAAGCACACGGAAACCTCACGCTGCTAGCAAGCGTCGCTTACCCGCGTCCAATATTGACGGCCCTCCCGTGCGGTGTTCGGCAAGACGAGCCCCATCGCCGATGCGTTGGGGCACTTGCCACGTCATTGCGGCGGACGGCGGACGGGGCACAGTGGTCCGTGCACGCTGACGAGGAGCCTGGGAGGTATATGAGGCGTTGTCTGCGGGACGACGGCTCGTCAGCACTCCGTGCGTCTCTCCCCGCTTCCGCCTCCGCTTCCACTTCCACCTCCCTCGACCGACGACCATGCTCCGCTCGCTGCTCTTCTCACCGCCGTAGTCGCCGTGCAGGCAGGACAGACGAGCCGGCACCCGTACGCCGTCGACGTTCCCGGTGAGTGCGCGCCCTGCAGGCATGTTCGTCGGCTCCTCTAACGTCGCGTCTCCCGCAGAGCTGCCCGCCTGTCGGAACCCTGCACTCGGTGTGCGGTAAGCCTTGTCCCCGTGGTGTATGCCGTCCGTGAGCTGACTGGCGCGTCGTGTGTAGCAGAGGCCACAGAGTCGAACACAGGAGTCGCCTGCACGCATCAGAGTGAGTGAGTGTCTTCTTCCCAGTCATACAGAGCCGTCTCTTACCGCTCTCTTCCCAGGATCGCATGCCCACGGCGTCCTGTGCGGCGCGATGGCGACGGCCGGGTGTACCCCGTACTTGTACAGCGGCGACTAGCATGCCTCCTGGTAAGTTGAACCTTTGTGCGCACCTACCCGGCCTTGCTGACTTGGTTACTTGACAGGCCTGCTGGTGCTTCTGCCAAGGTTCGCTCTGTGCATCGTGCCAAGACAGCACGCGAGTCGCAGGTATGTGGTCAGTCGTGGAGGTAGTGCGCGTTAGCGGGTAGTCTAGGACGTACCTAAATCTGCACGGAGCGTCGCATCGGTGGGATACGCGGATCGTGACGGCGCATGGCGGAATAGACGCCCGGACGAGCAATGAAATGGCGTCTTGAACGCGTTTCTGAATCTTGCTGGATTTGCGCCAGATGGCAGCAGGTGATGTCGGGCGAGTGCAGACGTGTCTTGACGGCGTGTTTGGAGGTGTTTGTAAGTCTGTCGGCTGAGTTATTGGCGAAACTGTGAGCCAAAATGGGGTAATTCGAGCCTAGCAGGACGTACCGTGAGCTATCGCGCACAAAGTGCATATTGTCGTGTTCGTGTGACGAGTGGGCATCAAACGCGAGCCTTGGCGTATAGAGGGGACACGATATGCGGCCGGGAGATGCGATTTTGAGTGGCGCGTGAGCGAAAAGACGGCGTGCGCGCTCGCTGGCGGAACAGATTGTGAGCTGAGGCGTTTGATTGTTTGAGTACTGGTCGAGAAGCGTTCCGGGGTGCGTGTGCGCGATAGCGAGTGGAGGCGGGCAAGTGCAGCGCGTCCGGGTTGCTCGCCCACGGAGACCGACGTGACTGTCAGAAACACTCGAGGAGTGGTCTGATAGCGGACACTGCGGAGAGCACTTGGTGTCTTGACGCAAGACTTGCAGCGGACGAAAGGTCTGGCGCGACCGAACGAAACTCGATTGTGGTGCTTACTACAATGGATATATGTGTTATATCACTCCGCTTGACACGCGATCCGTGTGCGCCAGCATGCTCCAGAACGCGGCATGAACGTCAACGCGTCAACAGTGGAAGGGCAGGATGGTCGAGGGAGCGCGACGCTGCTGTGGGCCAGGCGAGGGAAGCATGCGAGGGACCAGAGCCTGAGTCTCTGAGACGAGGGAGAAGAGCTGCGACCAGGGAGCGTGTCCAGAGGGCATCGAGTGAGCAGCAGCCAATCACAACTCCTGGGCAACCGACTCGCGACGTCGTTGAGCAGAGGCGGCAGATCCCGAATGACGCGCCACCACGGTCCCGCGCCCTCAGTCGACCCTCGTTCCTACTCTCCCAGTGGCCCACTCTGCTCCAGAGTCTCGCAGGCCAAGCGTGCCATCACCATGCTGTCCACTGTCCCGACTCCCGAGGCCCAACCTCGTCGTCGCCCCGGGCCCCAGACGCCCTCGCCGTCTTCGTCTTTCCTCCTCCTTCCCCTTCCGTTATTCTTTCTTCTTGAGTGCAGCCCGCGGCGGCGCACAAGCTGGTCTGTTACTGCTTTCGTTCATCTTCAGTGCTTCTTCCGGCTGGTCTGGAGCTTGCCCGACGCTCTCTGTTGTCCGTCTCGCGCCCTCTGTGTCCGTGTCTCGTTACCTTGGAAGGAAGGATAGGGCCCCACGATGTTTGTTCAACGAGATGATGTTACGGGTCTCCAGGTGCGTCTGACAGCTCACTACGCGTCCGACGCGTCCAGGAATGACCGGGTTGTGTCGCAAGCAGCAGCCCCCGCAGGACCTCACCGAGGTCAGGGTCTTCCTGGCGTTCCAGATCACGGGAGGTATCGGCCTGCTCGCGGTCCTCCTCACAGCGCTCTTCGCGCCGAAGGTCTACCGACACTTTACGTGGCTCAACTTCTGCATAACGTGGTTGATATACTGCATCTCTTACATCTTGCTGTGAGTTGCGTCGCTTTGCCCTTGAAGTACTGGCCTGACCCTGCTATCCGAACGAAGGGCCTTCACTGGACAGCAGACGAGCCCGAAGCCTCCCTCGTACCCCATATGCCTCACGCAAGCTTCGCTGATCTACGCTGCACCCGTGCTGTGAGTAGATCTTTTCTCGCAGAGACAGCGGACCCTTGCTACATCGTCGCGGTGCTGACGTCCTTCTACCAGTGTCGCGATGTCCACGTTCGCACTCGTGCTCCAGCTCTGGTTCACGCTTTCGAGCGCGATGCAGCCTCCGAAGATGCAGAAGACCCAGCGTGACTGCTTCCGTAACACGATCGTACGTCCTCCACGAGGCTCGCAACTCGATACGCTGTCTGACACCTGCGCAGCTTCTGGTGGGCCCGTACGTTGCATGGCTCGGCTTCGTCATCGCCATCCTTGTGGTACGTCACTCCGTTGTCCACAGCCTCGTCCGACAGCTAATCTGGGAGAACAGATCGGAACACTGCACCCAAGCACCGTCTCGCGCGCAGGCCACTTTGTGTACTGCACCATTGACGGCGGCAAGGCGTGAGTGCCGCAACTGTCTGCGCTTGTCGTGCTGCTCATCTGATCCATGCGTTCTCTCTCCGATCGTAGCGGCAATGTGACGGCCATCTTCGTCGCTGTAGTCCTCCTGGTCATGGTCGGTCTCGACAGTACGTGTCCTAGTCTCTGCTCCACACGGCGCGTCTCACATCGCACTGCAACAGTATACATCGCGACCGTGCTCTACAGGAACTGGCGGGCCCTGCGCGGCTCAGACCGTCCGGGCCAGCTGCCGTTCTCGCTCATCCTACGCGTCTCGATCTTCAGCTTCGTCTGCGTGGTCGGGATCGGCTGTGCGTTCGTCTTCCTCTCGAACGTGTCGTACTTTGCTGGGAACATCATCATCGCCTTGAGTACGTTGGTCGATCCTTGCCCGTCGTTATGCGGGGCTGATATGTATGCTTCCTCAGTGCCTCTGATCGCGTTCCTCGTCTTCGGGACACAAAAGGTAAGCCCGTCCTGAACGACACATAGTTGTCTATCGCTGACCGTGTCATGCAGGACATCTTGGACGTGTGGCTCTTCTGGCGGCACTGAGAGCATCCGAGCTCCCCGTGAGCTCAGCTCCAGGCCGGGCGTTCTCTCTTCGTTCTTTGCCTGTCCATATTTATCGCGCATCGCTCCTCCGCCTTCTGGTTCTCACTTTTCACTTCCTCCGTCGTCGCGCTTTCACCTTACTTCGCTTGGTTGTATGTACTATTACGGAGCGGCCCCTCTCGATTGAGTCGGGAGGCGTCGTGGGAGGAGGATCATGATAATGAGATGAGATGAGACGAAGATCACCTGCGTTCTCGCTTGTTAAGCTGCAAGTTGAGAACCTCGAGAGACGACTTGCCGTATGTGATCCTTCCTATCTTGCTCGAGGCTCGTTCTGAACAATATTCTCCATAGGCTCGCGGGCGCAATACTCGATCTCGTCTCAATCGCCTAATATTTGGTCAGGTGTGGCATGCCCCACGAAGGGTGTGTAAGTTGTGTGCATTACAACTAGGATCTACGGTACGTCCAGTCATGGTATGGTCCTTCTTGCGGCGAAAGCGAGCAACTCCCGCGAATTCATCGCCATCTTTCGCCCTCGTCGTCCCCTGCAACCCGCTACAGCTTCCTCTGGCCCGCTGACGGCGTCCAACTCCCGCCAAAGCCCATCTTCGACGACAGCGCGCCGAACGCGCTCTCGTAGTCCTTCGGCTGCGATCTCGACTCCTCCTTCCGGGGCGCCTTCGCCTTCTCCTGCTCCGCCTCCTTCTGCTTCGCGGCCTCTTTCCGCTCCTGCGCCTCCGCCACCTGCGTGCTCTGGACCGGGACGGACGTCACTGGGCCCCAGCCGTACTGCGTCTGCAGGGCGCCGAATGCCGCCGAGTAGTCTTTCTGCGACGTGGATGGTGATGATGATGATTGTGTGTGTCGCAGCGGCGTTGAGGAGGATGCGCTCGCCGTGGTGGTCACGGAGACCATGGATGGGGTGGACGGGAATGATGAGGTGCGCGACGACATCGTGAGTGGTAGTGGTGCTAGTGGTGTTGGCGGCGTGCGTGCTAGGTGAGTAGTCACGATGTTGGTGCAGCTGGGTCTGCTGGGTAGCTGAGATGATGTTGCAGGACTGCGGCGGTTCGGAACGCCCTTTATACCCCTCGTACCTCGCACACACTATTCATCGATAATCACCGCAGCCTGGTCCACTCGTGGATTTCAAGAATCAACTACCGCCACCAGGAGCTCCGACGTCGGACGCGCTGGTGCTGTGCTCGCAATGCAGCCTCGAGACCTTCGCGCTACCGCCACTCGAAGATGCCCTCCGACCTATCCAATGAGCGGCCTCGTGGCACAGTCATCATCGTTGATCAAGGTACCGTTAAGCTCCCTTCCCTCGAGTCATGATGTCAATACCTCCGAAAGCCGCCCAAGCATCTCAGGCGCACTCGCCCTGATACGATGCTCTCCATTTCGGTGCTGCACGGCGGTGCAAGTCCTCGTCAAGGTGATAGTCTGCAAGTGCGCCATGTCGGTGTCCTCCCGGGTAATGAAGGCTCATAGTTTCCGACGCCGCAGCGCTGTCGCGCCTGTGTGGTCAACACGACGTCTCCCCATATGCCGGAGCCCATGTCTTACGTACGTGCACCTCCGCTCCTCTCCGGAGTCATGGATGCTGTACTCGGCGGCGATGTCCTCGGGATGCCATTCCCATTCCTATTGCGGAGCGGGGCTCGATGTCTGCGCGCTTTGACTCTCCGCGGCCGGCGGTGCACCGTGGGACGCGGAAGCTCAGTGCTACTGAACGTTAACCTTCCAGCGGTGGCGCACAGCTCGTATTCGAACGCGGTTTCTGGTTTTGAATACTGCGCAGGTGAGCCTTGCTCTACCGATCATCCGGTTCGGTGCTGAGAATTAGCTACTGATATTTCGTTATGTAGTTGCTCGCCGTGGCTGACGAGCCGATGAACGGGGGACCCGTCATGGTTGTGCGCATTCTTCTGTGAGTAATCTTCGTGAACACGTTCAATCTCTGAACCTTGTTGCAGAGTCACGGGGATCGGCCATATTGGGATTGCAGAGAAGCATGTGGAGCGACAGCTAGCCTCAAAGCCGCTTCTGCGGTCGAGCTGAAGCGGCATGTAGGGCACTTCGTGTGCGTCGTGAGGAATTCGGCGCTAGTATAGCATGTCAAGGATACTCCTCACGAAGATGCGAAATCAGCCCTGTCCAGAAAAGTGAGTGACTGTGAAGCCTCGATCGTCACCCACCCTGCTCTCTTGCAGCCGGTACCGCCGGCCCACGACATCATTCCTCAAGCTCCATATCTGAGGCCGTAACACGTCTCAGCTCGCGACATCATTGAGAAGGATCATGCGATCAATTTTCGCTCGAATCGCCGCCGCTGAGGCCGCCGCTGACATTCTCCTCGTCGTACGTAGATCTGAATGCCAACAATAACATGACCTTGTTGGTGGGTATGTTCTGTCGCCGCGTCTTGTGCCGGTCTGCTGATCGCAACGACCTTCAATTTCAGTACTCCGAACTTCGAAGAGCCTGGCAGCCCTTGCGAGATTGCTGCATGCCTAGTATGATCATTCTTCGGTACTTTCAGGCGAAATGCAAGAATGATTGTTCTGTGCTTTTTAGATCAGTCCAAAATGCAACCACCGCGCTGTCGGCGACTCCGCGAGCGCCTGACGCCCTCACTTATAAGCCGCTTCTGTGCCCGAACAGTACGTCGACACATTACCTCTCCTCGCCACACATGACCGACTCTCTCTCAGACAACCTCTTGGCAAACCCTCTCCTCACCGGCATTGCTCACTTCGAGAGTCCTGCTCGACTTGTCATAGGTGGCGGCCCAGAAGATGCTAGCTGGTACGATGTCAAGCTGGTGGAGCAACTGCTAACGGCCACGTCCAACCTCCACGAACTTTCCCTAGCAGTATTTCATGAGGACTGGGACCGACACCTTTCGTTCCGCAATTCCATCGCATCCATGACGGCACTTCGTAGGGTTAAGCTCACTTCACTTCGCTATGCTACACTCGCAGTATTGCACCTGCCGGTCAGCGTCGAACATCTCACACTGTCGTTTGACGCCACATCTGCTGTCGGCTCGCCATCGGACGGGAATGGGGAAGGGAGATCCACGTTTCCGCCGCTCCACAAGGTTGTCGCATCCTTGCCCAAGCTCAACACCTTGGAGTTGGAGCGCTTCGCCTCCGCAACTCCTTATACTTCAAAGTTGCCTACCTCATATACTAGTTTGCCGCATCTCATCTCGCTGAGTCTCTATCTCTCGGACGTCGGCTCACTTTGCATCGTTCACTTATGTCCCAACCTCTCCCACCTCTTCCTTCATCTGGAGGGTACCGAGGATTTCTGGAAAGCCGACGGTGAAACCGATGAAGCCGATGGAGCGGAGGATGTCGATGAAGAAGAGGATGTCGATGAAGAAGAGGATGTCGATGAAGGAGACGTTGACGTTGAAGGAGTTCCACTCGGCAGCCCCGCAAAGTGGGCTCATCTTCGCTCCTTGACAATTGTCAAACACGAAGACATCTTCGTTGTTGCGAAGCTTGGACTGCTAAGCCGCGTCAGTGAGCTGGAGGTTTTAGAGGGCTTCGACTTCGACTATGATCCGATTCAGGATGATTATGAGGAACTATCCCATTGGGACAAGGTCCTGGCAGACACCCGCCCACTCAGACTCTCTGCATCCGTCAACGTGGACGCCAGAGGTCTCAGACTTCCGTGGTTGCCTAAGACCGAAGCATCCGCGGATTCCGAGCTGAGTTTGCGCCAGCTGGACCTACGAATCGACGTGGACTGGGCGTCCGTCATCGAGAACAACGCTGACCCTGGGCAATGGATAGTAAGCCTCCTCCTTCAGACCACTTCGAGCATCGCCGCTCACTGATTGGCTGACCCACAGGAACAGCTCGCGGCCGCGTTCAAGGGAACTTCACTTTCGTGTATATGTATCTACAACCCGCGCCGCGAAGAACTCAAAGAGAACGGCAGCAGGCAGCTCCTCGACACACTCCTCGACACACTTCCTCAATATCTCGCGAATGTTGTCCCTACTCTTCGTCGGATCGGCATGGCGGACTTCTCCTTCTCCCCACTCCCACCCTCTTATGACCAACACTTGGAACCCTCCACCCGACCTTGGCCTTCGGGGTGGGCTCGCGTTCCCATGCCGTCTTCCAACACATGGGTCCAATATACTGAAGGTGACAGCTGGACCATAGAACATATCGAATCATGGAAGTGGTGGGACGTTGTGCAATTGGGTGAAGGGAGAACGCCCATTCCCGCTCCCGGAGATGGCGAGATTGGGCTCGACTTGTTTCTTGGAGATCGTTGCTGAGTGCCGTTCTCTGCTTGTAATCTGAAGAGTTGTATGACTGTATGAAGTAGCGGTGGCTGCGAAATTTCCTGTTCCACCTACATAGAAGGACATATCCAACTTCGGGATTACGTGCATCAGGCAGGTATCACACAATCACGACGAAAGGGCATGCGCGCACACGGCGTAGACGTGAGATTAGAACATTATACAGCTCGTACCATCATAGGATACGATACGTCCGCATAGTCTGAAGAATCCTGGTTATGTTATAGGAGTCCACCCGCCTATGTCTAGTTTCAGGCCGAGACGGGCTTTGGATCCCAGATCTGGAGATGAAGAAGTACGTCGTTGCACTCCGCCAGCGACACCTATAACAGAGTGGCATTATATTCCTAGCCATTCAGCCGCAAGCACGAACACTCACGGGTACACCCCGCGCAGCCCTCCCAAGCGTGAGGCAGTTCCCGTCCGCGTTTGAGACCGTGGCAGGCGACTCGTTGACCGTCCAGAGCTGCGTCGCGTCCGCGGGGTCGCAGTCCGCGATGTAGAGCGTCTGGTCCGCAGTGCTGGGCACGACGCCGTTCGCGGTGATGCAAAAGTCCCCGTACGCGATCTGCGTGGACACGCCGGTGCCCTGCACGGGGAACAGCGCGGTGATGTCCGCGGAGGAGCCGTCGCCCGCGAGGGCGGCGACGAGGTTCGCGCCGGCCGCGGCGAACTCGAATTTCGGGGGCGAAGACGAGGGAGGTGTCTGTGGTGTCGTTAGTGGTTGTTCTCGGTGAACGGGAGGCGGGTGGGCGGGGTGGGCAGCTACCTGCTTTGGCTGGAGAAGAAGTGCGCGGCGGTGCCTGCGGGGATGAAGTCGGCCGCGACGAAGGGTACGACGGCAGGCACGGCGGAGAAGAGGGAGGCGAACGACTTCATAGTTGTAGTAGGTGCTGTAGGACTTACTATAAGTTCAGTAGGTGCTGGTGAGTGTGGAGACGAGGATTCGTGCTGGTACTTGATCGACGTGCGGCTCTTCATAGGACGAGGTGCAGATGGCTACACCGGACGCTGAAACGGGTCAGTACAGGCTCGCGGCTTTGGCCTCGATCGGTTCAGGCTGTAGGGCTGAACACGCCGCCATCATGCATGTGCTCGCCGCGTGCGGTGGTTGGATGGCCGTACATGCATGGCCAGACGAGTTGCAATGCGACGAGGTATTTGTGGTGCGTACATACTGATCGTTGATGCTATGATAGACCGGGGATGCAGCTTGACCAGGAGTGGCGAGATTTAGGTCCCGACAGTCTACTTACTGTATGCCGAAATTGAGATTGCTAGTGTGTAGCTATAAGGGTCGATGTGCACGTCTCCGAGGCCCAAGTTGAAGGACTTACACTTTGCGCCGGCGGCAGTGGTGTGTTCGTCGTATGGCAACCTCAATATTCAGCTGAGCGTAGCAGCAGGGACAGATTTGGATGACACATGGAGACGAGGATTCGCGAAAGACAGAAGAGGCTTGGAAGAGGCTTGAATGTTTGATACCGGCATGAACTGAGTTGAGGAAGGATGCGATCTAGGTTTCAACACCAGCGACATCGTGCAACGGTATGTGGCTCCGGGGAGGGAGGGGTGAAATGAAATGCGACGCACCATGAAGGCCTCACTCGTATATATACACTTGAAATTTCCAGGAGTCCCGGCTTTGCAAAGTTCATTGGATGGATCCCAGGACGAAGAGAGCGAGGATGAAGTCGGCGTGTCCCGTGCAATAACGGCTAAGTACATGCGTGCAGTTACTGCAGTTGGTCCATAAAAGAGTATGTCATGTTCGCGCAGGAATGTCTCTTCATCGACAGGACGAAGTAGTGCTGCATCCCGCGCTGAAGACAGTCAGAGGAAGGAGCTCGCTGTAGCAGTGGCTCTATGGGATCTTGACTAGGTCCAAACTCTCCATGTCGCATGTGCAGCGAACGAAAGAGAGATAAGCAAGTCGTCGAGGGGCAAGTGCGCGATGCAGGAGGAGGCCGGAGATTGGCCGGAGATTGTTGGGAGACGCGTCGTCCCGGCGTCCCGACTCGTAAGCCGCGTCAAACTCTATTTGCGTTGACCTCCACCGTGCGTCCGAGTCTACCACGTCCACATGTACCGACTAGACTCGACACTACTTCTGCGGATTACCAACTGCTGATACTGACACGCCTCACTGTGCGCTGCGGACCCGGAAATGCTTCTCAAGCTTGCTGCGACTAGTATGCTCTGGGGATCGTGCTGAGCGACCCACTGGCACGCCGCGTCAACTGCACACGTAACGTTGGTTGGCGCCTGAAAATACCTTCCTCCTCCTCCTCAAGACAGGAGACGGTATTCGCGATGACGTGGACGCCATAGCACGTAGAGGGATCTTTGCGAGGATATAAAGACTGGTGAACTTGCCAGTCGTCAGCATTCCATTCCTCTTCTCCTCACCTCCACCATGCCGACACAGAAGTCCCTCGTCCTCCCTGCAGCGCAAGCGAACTGGGAGGTCAAAGTCACCGACGTCCCCACCCCCGGTCCCCAGGACGTTCTCGTCAAGATCGCCGCCACCGCCCTGAACCCGCTCGACTGGAAGATCCAGGCGTTCGGTCTGTACGTGCAGAAATACCCGCACATCGCGGGCTGCGAGGCCGCGGGCACGGTCGAAGAGGTCGGCGGCGAGGTGAAGAATCTCGCCAAGGGCGACAAGATGTACGTTCTCTCCTGCGTATGTGGCTATATGCGCCCGGTGCTCTTTCGCCCGCCCTCGCTACCGCCCCTACTGCCTGCCTTGAGAGTGCACAAAGAGAACCCTCGCTGCGCTCGGCGGGTCCCCCGAGCCTGGCAAGTGCATCTGGGTTCCAGCTGTGTCGGTGTCGTTGCACTGAGTATACGTGGAGGGTTCGAGGATGATTCCAGGACAGTCCGCGAGCTAGCGGTTTGGAGGTTGTTTCGGGGAATCAGATCGCTGACGAACAACCAAGGACCAACCGGCTAGCAAATCGGTTTCTCCCTGGTTGGAATCGTTCACCGAATCGTTCTGCACATAATCGTCAAACCATAAACTTGTGACCCTGTGCATGGCGCCGTAACTTTTAATGGGCGGTGCACTGCGCAGTGTGTCCGTCTGTCCGTCTATGCTCCACTTACGCATGTCCGTACCCCTCCTCGGTGCGGAAGAACATCGTCGTGCTACCAACATGCCTGACCAGTCGACCACTGCTCCCAAAACCTGTTCACTTCTCATGACCAGGAATATGCGCCCGGTGCTGATGCGTTTTGCAGCCTCTTCCAGGGCGACTTCGCCAATACGCATGCGACGTTCCAGCAGTACTGCATCGTCCCTGCGGAGCGGACCTCGAAGGTACGCATTGTCTTGCGATGTCGTTATATTCCCTTCGATGTCGCTATATGCTTTTCGATCTCGTAGCTGACGAGTCCTCGCAGATTCCGGATAACATCTCCTTCGACCAAGCGGCGTCTGTTCCGCTGGGTCTCGCCACCGTCGCGACCGGGCTCTGGAGCCACCACCCCGACGCCAAGTCTGCCAACTGGCCCGCTCCATGGGAGCAAGAGGGCTCAGCGAAGTTCGCCGGGAAGCCTGCCCTGATCCTCGGCGGCGCATCCTCCGTCGGGCAGTACGGTACGTCATTTCAACGCTACAGCTCGTAGCACTCCTGACATCGCATGTCTTCGCGCAGCCATCCAGCTGGCGAAGCTGTCCGGGCACTCGCCCATCATCACCACGGCGTCCCCGCACAACGCAGGCCTGCTGAAATCCCTTGGGGCGACCCACGTCCTCGACCGCTCTCGCGCCCCCGAGGACGTCCTGCGCGAGATTCAGAAGATCACAGGCGGCACACCGATCAAGTACGTCTACGATCCCATCGCGACCGCGGACACACAGGTGCTCGCGTACGACGCCCTCGCCGCGGGCGGCACCCTCATCCTCACCCTGCCCCCCGCCATCCCGGAGGATAAGGTGAAGGACGGCGCCGGTAAGCGGGTCATCGTGGTGTTCGGCAGCGTGCATGCGCCGTTCAACAGGGCGCTCGGCGTGGAGCTCTGCAGCCGTCTCACCGACTGGCTGCGAACCGGGGTCATCGTGGTACGTCTGCCTCTCTGATCTTGTTGTGTGTCCGCTTGCTGATCGTCCGCGTGTGCCAGCCGAATAGGGTGGAGGTGCTGCCCAAGGGCCTTGCGGGCATCCCGGAGGGGTTGGAGCGGCTGAAGCAGGGCACGGTCAGCGGCACGAAGCTGGTTGTCCGCCCGCAGGAGACCCCGTAAGGGATTGTACCACGTCGAGCCCGTCCAACCGAATTCCTTTCCCCCGTCTTGCGCTGTGATGCAATTGTTGCCTTGTATGAGTACTATCATATCCACCATAGCCTTCCCGGCCGCGTGAGGTCCAGGGAGATCGTATGTGAGGTGAGTGCAAGCTCTGCGAATGAGCGATTGTCTGTGGTTAATCGCCCTCTGTTCAGTTAACAGTCGAACGGAGTTCGTGGGCAGGCGTGATCGTCTCGGGTGGACGTGTCACCCTCGCCCCCGCATTCAGCTGGCGATGCGCTCGTCACGATCCCAGTTCACTGAGTCGCGACGCCCATGACTCACCGGCAACTCCGACGTCTACATCCAGGCGACTTCTATGTCCGATGTCCATCGGTTCCCTGCATTCGAACTATAACTTTGAATGCGTGCGGTCGCCGGTCCGTCCGTTTGGCTCGGTCATCGCAGTGCCAGCCAAACGTATAAGTGCTTCAGCAGTTTACGAATTTCTCCATTGCGTCTCCCCAACTCTCCTCACACCTCACCACATATAAGCAGCGAGCACAATGGCCCCTACCACTCAGAAGATCCTCGGCTCCCCCGCGCCAGCCGCGCCATGGAAGATCTACGACGATTGGCCGGTGTCCGCGCCCGGCCCCAAAGACGTGCTCATCAAGGTGATCGCTGCGGCGCTCAACCCGGCAGATGTGGGGATCCAGTCCGCGACGACGCAACCGCCGATGGTTCAAGGGTATCCCTTCATCGGCGGCCTCGATGGCGCGGGCGTCGTCGAAGAGGTCGGCGCGGAGGTCACCAGCTTCGCGAAGGGCGACAAGGTGTTGTTCCCTGGCGGGTTCGAGCAGAGTCGGGCGACGTTCAAGCAGTACACCGTTGCTCCCGCGTCCAACGTCGCGAAGGTGCGTACTGTGTATGCGTTGGCTGGCGCCGCTGCTGATCCTCGTTAGCAGATCCCGGAGAACCTCTCGTTTGAGCAGGCTGCGTCTGTCCCGCTCTGCCTCGCGACCGTCGCCACCGGCATCTGGGCACACGAGCCCGGCGCGAAGTCCCTCGAGTTCCCCGCACCCTGGGAAGAGGACGGCCTGACGAAGTTCAAGGGCAAGGCGGCATTCATCTCTGGGGGCTCGTCGTCTGTCGGGCAGTACGGTACGCTGTCTCGCATCCTGGTCACTTGCTTGATCACTGACCTCGCCCTTGCAGCAATCCAGCTTGCGAAGCTACAAGGCTTCTCGCCCATCATCACCACGTCCTCGTTGAAGCACACGGACTACCTCAAGTCCCTCGGGGCGACACACGTGCTCGACCGCTCCCTGCCGCCCGCGGACATCCTCGCGCAGCTGCCCAAGCTCACCGCGGGGCAGGCGATCGTGTACGCATACGACGCGATCTCCGCAGCGGAGACGCAGTGTCTCGCGTACGATGCGCTCGCCTCCGGGGGCGGGCTCGTCATCACGAAACCGCGCTCGGCGGTCCTGGCGGAGAGGGAGGAGCGCGACGGCGGGTCGAAGACAGTCGCAGGGCCGTATGCGAGCCTGCAGTGGCCCGGGAACGTGAAGTTGGGAGAGGAGCTGTATGCGCGGCTGACGGAGTGGCTCGAGAAGGGGATCGTCGTGGTGCGTGTTGATCGTTGTTGTCGTGTGCGGCTGCGCGTCGACGCTGATTTCCGTGTTGTGAGTGCAGCCGAACAGGATCGAGGTCCTCCCGAACGGCCTTGCTGGAATCCCGGCAGGACTGGAGCGCATGAAGAACAACAAGGTTAGCGGGGTCAAGCTTATCGCTCATCCGCAGGAGACTGCTTGAGGGTGAATAGTGCACCGAGTGCAGCACAGACCGCGTCTTGGGTGCTGGTGTATGAGTACACTACGTGAGCTTGACCGAATGCCCACATACAGGCATGTGCTCTTGTCTCGACTCCGAAGTGTGCCGCTATTCCCAAGCGGGCCACTGGATACACACCATGGTGTGGCGACACCTACACATTCATCATGTTGGCGATTGTAAGCGTTGATGTCCGCCCTCCGGGATATATGCTGATGTAGTACTGCACAGGGACGATGTTGGTTTCCGTCAGGATGCTTGGTTGAGTCCCGTCTAGGGACGGCGCTTCGAGATCGATGCGTCAGCGAGATGCACTATGTGCCAGGCTTGGCCTCCATGCCCGAAGCTGTACGCCGAACCATTACTCATGAGGGACCCACCATCACTTCCTTCCAGCTTGACATTCTCAAGCGACGAATCAAGCATGCCATCTATGGCTTGCGAACGAGCGAGCTGCAAGTGAGAGCCACTCCAACCCCGCTACATTCTGGAATTGGCGACATCTTGCTGACTGCCTCGCACAATATGACGACATGTGGGAGGTAGGGGTTTCCTGATGATATAACTGCAGCAACACAAGTCTCGTCACCACGTCTCTCTGGTGATCTACCAGCCCAATGTCCGCAACGCAGAAAGCCCTCTACCTCACAGCACGCGCAGGCCAGTGGGTCGTCGGTGAGGCACCCATCCCGCGCCCAGGTCCCAAGGACGTCCTCGTGAAGGTCATATCGGCCGGGCTGAACCCGCTCGACTGGAAGCTCGTCGACTCGCAGTTCTCGGCCTTCATCAAGTCGTATCCATTCATCTCCGGCACGGACGGCGCAGGGATCGTCGAGCAAGTCGGCGCGGATGTTACCACCCTCGTCAAAGGCGACAAGATGTACGTATGCATGCGCCCGGATTGTTGCAGGCACAGGAACAAGACGAGACTTTGTCTGACTGTCTGTCTATCTATGGACGCACAGCCTCTTTCAAGGCTTCTTCGTCAACGAGTTCGCAACCTTCCAGCAGTACTGTCTGGTTCCGGCTGCGATTACTGCCAAGGTGCGTTCGCGTTCCTCGCCCTTCTGGGGCTGATCATCAATGCCATGTTTTATGTGCGATCACGTAGATTCCGGACAACATCTCATTCGACGAGGCGGCCTCCGTTCCGCTAGGCTTGGCCACCGTCGTGCTCGCGCTCTACAACCAAGACCCCAACACCGACAAGACTGCTTCGGGTCTGCGCCTCCCAAACGCCCCCAGATCCCTGCGCTTCACCCCTCCCTGGGCCGAGGGTGGTACATCCGAGTTCGCAGGGAAGCCCGCCTTCATCATCGGTGGCGCGTCCTCCGTCGGACAATATGGTACGTATTTCATTTTCAGACGTGAACACTTACTCTTGCTGACCACCTGCCTGGCAGCCATACAGATCGCCAAGCTCGCGAACTTCTCGCCCATAATCACCACCGCCTCCCCGCGCCACACCGCCCTCCTCACCTCCCTCGGCGCCACGCACATCCTCGACCGCACCCTACCCACGTCCGCCATCCTGTCCGAGCTCTCCAAGCTCACGGCGGGAAAACCGGTCGAGTTCGTCTTCGACGCGATCGCCTCAGCCGACACCCAGGCGCTCGCATACCAAGCCGCGGCGCCGGGCGGGTCCGTGGTGGTCGTCCTCCCCGAGAACATCCCCGCCGCGCTCAAGAAACCCGAGGACCGGAAGAGAGTGTCGGGCGTGGCTGGGAACGTGCACTTTTCGCAGAACAGGAAGTGTGGCGAGGAGCTGTTCGCGCATCTCACGGGGTGGCTCGAGAAGGGCGTCATCAAGGTCTGTCTGTCGCTTCTTGGATGCTCAGAGAGTCCGTCGTGTTGACTTCTGCGTAGCCAAACAAAGTGGAGGTGCTGCCCGGCGGCCTCGCTGGGATCCCTGACGGCCTTGCGAGACTTGAAGCGGGCAAGGTCAGCGGGACCAAGCTCATCGCCCGTCCTCAGGAGACTCCTTGAGCTTGCTGATACTTACCTCAATGGTACTTATAAGTACGGTGGGATGGCGCGACGATTGCAGCGCAAACCACAGTCTGGTTGTACTACTCACATATCATATAAAGGCAACTTCCACAGGACTACCTGCCAGTGAAGAAGTAGTGGCTGTCAGCCGCGACGAGAGCAGTGGACCCCGCTACTTCAACTTGCAGCCTGTGGTTCCAGGCGTGTCAGGAAATACATATGACTAACCTGGTAGCCGTTCCGAATCTGATTCGTCAGCGATCAGCGATATCTGCTATCTCCGATGTTGTACAGGCCCGCCGAGACCCTCGTTCTCGTTAACCATGTCGTATATGGTTCGGAGTCTAGCGAGCTGCAGGTGAGCCACCCAAACTCCGATGCATCTATATGCTGACCCGCCGCTGCAGTTTGTATGCGATCGACGAAGTCCTAGGGTATATAATAGGTCGTAGTTCTTGTATCTCCATCAGTCTCTCCTCAACTCTAAGAACGACACAAGCTCACTGCAAACAAGTATTCTCCCATGGCTCCCACCACTCAGAAAGCGCTTGGCCTACTCGCGGAGGGCGAGCAATACAAACTCATCAATGACTGGCCCGTACCAACCCCAGGCCCAAACGACGTTCTCGTGAAGGTCTTCTCCGCCGCCCTGAATCCCGGCGACTGGAAGATCCGGGACTATGGAGTGGCCGTGATCGGCGGCACGTACCCATACATCGGAGGGCTTGACGGCGCCGGTGTCGTCGAGGATGTCGGGTCGCAGGTCAAGAACCTCATCAAGGGTGACAGAGTGTGAGCAAGACCACGCCTTCGTCTGCTGGCTGGCTCGGCTGATGTCGGTGGTTCGTACGCGTCCCCAGTCTCTTCTCGTTCGGAAGCAACAAGCCGGAGAGGGCGACATTTCAGCAGTATAGCGTCCAGCCCGCGGAAACCGTTAGCAAGGTGCGCTTTCCATTACCCTGTGCGAGAGGCGCCATCCTGAACGCCTCTGTTCTAGATTCCGGATAACATCACGTTCGATGCGGCTGCGTCTGTCCCAGTCTGCCTTGCGACCGTTGTGACCGGTATCTGGTCGCATGGACCGGGTGCCCGCTCCGTTGGCTTCCCTGCGCCTTGGGAGGGAGGTGGCTTGACGAAATTCAAAGGACAAGCTGCGCTCATCGTTGGCGGGTCGTCCTCTATCGGACAGTACGGTACGGCGTCCCAACCTCGCAGCAGAGAATGTGTCAGGATACTTACTTGTGTTTATGTATGTCGCACAGCCATCCAGCTTGCCAAACTCCAAGGCTTCTCACCGATCATCGCAACGTCGTCTCTGAAGCACGCCGACTACCTCAAGTCGCTGGGGGCTACACACGTTCTCGACCGCTCTCTTTCCCCGGAGGCTATCGCGACGGAGCTTCAGAAGCTCACGGGCGGACAGCCTATCACCTACGCGTACGACGCGATTGCGGACGAGACGACGCAGCACATCGCATACGATGCCGTTGCACCGGGGGGCGCCCTGGTCCTCTCGAACTACCCCGGTCAGTGGATACTGGCAGAGAAGGTGAAGCGCGACGGCGGAGTGAAGAAGCTGGCGTATCCGTTTGCGGATCTGCAGATCCCCGAGAACAAGCAGCTCGGGGTGGAGCTGTATGAAAGGCTGGAGGAGTGGCTGAGGTCTGGAATCGTTGTGGTAAGTGAGGTCTTCTGGCTGTTCAATGACGGAGGCTGATCGTAGTGGGTCGACAGCCGAATAGGATTGAGCTGCTGCCGGGAGGCTTGAACGGCATTACGGCCGGGCTTGAACGCCTGAAGGCCAACCAGGTCAGCGGTGTCAAGCTAGTCGTTCGTCCTCAGGAGACCGCCTGAGAATATGTATCTATGTACTGAATGCTCAGCGATCCGGCTTGCCCACAGATTTCGAATGTGATTGTTGAGGGGAGGTGGCCACTGTCCGCTCTGCTCACAACCAGATTCGCCAGGTTGGCATATACAGAAGACGTATACTACCTCTTACAGGACCGGAATTCACGATGCCACCCTAGGACAGGCGACAATTCCCCTAGCCTCTAGGCGAGAGAGACAACAAGCTTTGCGGCGCTGACTTGGTTGTTCTTCAGCCTGTCCAATCCAGCGGCAACGCCCTCTAGCCCGCCAGGAACGACTTCAGATCTGAGTGGCTGTCAGAAGATGTGAGTCCGCTGAACATTCGCAGAGTGATCACAAGATACACGGCTCACCTTGATGTCGCCCGTCTCTAGCAGAGTGGAGAGTACCAGGAACAACGCCTTCCCAAACTCGACGTTCATCGGGAACTGAACCACGCCGCTCACTTGCA
>WJSG01020612.1:0-19544 GCA_016618145.1 Sanghuangporus lonicericola
AGTCAGGCCGCGAGGGCAACTCGTTGTCCTTCATGCGCAGCGAGCGCATGGAGGCGACCAGCGCGTCCTGCGACCCATCGGCCAGCCGTGCATCGACATTCAAGGGCCTGTCTGGCGCAAAGACACTGTAATACGCTCAGCTATGACTGCTCTCATCGCGAACAATCGACTTACCCTCCACGCCCGCGTCCACCACCGAAGCCTCCTCGGTCACCTCCTCTGAACCCGCCTCGATCGCCTCCCCGGAACCCGCCTCGGTCACCTCCTCTGTACCCACCTCTGTCGCCACCGCGGTATCCTCCCCGATCGCCACCACGGTACCCTCCGCGGTCACCAGGCGGGCCGCCGCCGCGACTTTGGTAGCCGCCAGAGGAGGGTGCAGGGCTGCCGCGTCCAGGAGGCCCTCCTCCGCGCCCGCCTCCGGAACCGCCTCTACCGCCGCCTCTACCGCCGCGATCTTGTCCGCGTCCGCGTCCTCTGTCCATGGTGCGTGCGCGCGCGCGTAGGGATGGGATGTGTTATTGTGGGGACAGGTCAAGCTTGAGGCCGCGAGGCTTCGCGGGAGCTTTATAGCGTGCTCAGGAGACGACCCGGTGCTGCGGTAAGGCGCTAGGCCATATTACTTGCCCCTTGCGACGGTGGTTCCTCAGAACCCCGGTGCACCTTATACCGCATGGGCGCGCATCTATTGTTCTCCTTGTTGTCTCTGCAACATCCTAGTCTGTGAGCGGACAGGCTCGTCGATAAGGAGGGATGACTGTTACTAACCGCATGGAGACAGCATGTCTTGGAAGGTCGTGTCCTCTTCGGATCGGTGCGTCCTCGCATTACAACCTAGACCTCTAGATCTGCACCTCGCGGCCAATGATTCCACCCCCCGCCCACCGGCTGATGCATATCAAGGTTACGTCGAGAGCGGCGAGTCTTGTGAACGCAATGCGGAGTGCATGGTGGGCGGGTGAGGCCAGGAGATGATCGTACGCCTAGACCATCACCTCGAGATGCGAACTGGAAGGATGAGCGCAACCAGCTGCGCACGGAACCCTCATACGAAGCTTCTCCTCCATCGTGGCAGCGCTAGAAGCTTCGTGGGCGGTCGAAGGTAAAGCTTCAAGTGCATCCGGTCTTCTAACGCTCACGGACGTCTATACCAAAGATTACCCACTCACGCTGATATCTGCAACTCCCGCCGACGTCCACTCCGATGCTCATCGCGGTGCGCTGTACGAATGACTGATGGTGTGGCAGCTGGAATTGCGTCTGTGGACTATATCAGTCGGCGAACGATCCTTCACACCGCTATCCACGTACCCGGAATGGCCTCAAGGCTCAAACTCGCCAATATGTATGGTCCCGTCCCATGGCAGGCTGTTTGCCTTTAACTGGTTACCAGTCACGTCGTGAACACGAATATATATTCCCTCCTAGTCGTCAGTTCGATCGTCGACGTCTCTAAGCTTGATATACGAGCACCTGTCCGCCAGGCACAAGCAGCATGTAAACAGAGTTCGAAGGTACCTTTGTCGCCAAATTGATACAACGTGGTGGTACCGGCGAACATGGGGCGAGGAGGTGGGGGTTGAAGTCAGAAAGGGACAGCATTGACCTCGCTTCTGAGTCCGACATCTGGGGCTTCGTGTACGTACAAGGCAGCCACGATTCCCCATATATAATCAGAGTGTCCGTGACGGAGGCTATCGAATTATAGAGGCATGCGTTCATGCCAGGATTACAATATCTACGCCACTTCACGCAGTCGGAAATCTCCCCGAGCGCAAAGGAACGAAGTACTACAATATGCAGTGACTATGACAGAGTTAGCCTCGTGGAACTCCAAAAAATACTATCTACATAAAGTGTCCAGCAGAAACGCGCCGCGTCCACGCAAGAACAGACAAAATAGTCGAGAATACCAGCGACGACAGGGGAAATAAGATACGTACATACGCACAGTAGGAGAACATAAGGCATCAGATACACGAGCAACCCGGACAGTCACGAGTATCCCACCGCTCATGGTCTCAGTACTCCTGCACATCAGCGTCCGAAAGCGACGCATACTCACTCTCCGACCTGTCATCATCCGCATAATACTCCTGGACGACCTCCTGCATGGCATACCGCATGATCGGCGAAATCGGGACCAGCTTCGGGCCCAGCACCTCCTCCTCCTCGTCCCCTCCCAACGGAGGGCCGTCCATCAGGCGTTCGTGCGCGCGCAGCACCTCCTCGTCCGACATCGGCACCATGTCCTCCTCGGACCCATACGCGCCCTCCGCCCCGATGCCCTCAGTCCCAGACCCCGGGGCGGTAGTGCTGCTTCCCGGGACAGGCTCGTTGACCGCCGTCGCGCTGCTCTCCGCGCCCGCCCGCCGACCCTCGCCCCCGAGCTGCATGCGGATGCTGTCGCGCACGCTCATGCTCGTCCGGAGAGGGTCGACAAACTCCTTCGAGACGGGCTCCGTCCAGCGCAGGTCGAGGATGCGGCCCTTGACCATGCCGTCGATCGCCCGCGCACCCATCTCACGGCAGAGCAGGAAGTATGGCAGCGAGCGCGTGCGCGGCTGGGCGAGCCGGTTCATCACCCTGAGCAGCTGGTATGCGCTGAAGTCGGCCTGGAACTCGGGCGCGTCGCCATTGGAGCCCTTGGATGCGAACATCGTAGGGGGCGATTGATGCGGGTTGGCCGTGAGGGGGCTGTAGATGCGGAAGCCCGTGCCAGGCGTGGCCGAGACTGGAGGCGACATGCGGTGGATCGCGTGTGTGGATGCATGCTCGTTCTCCGGGCTGGCCGCACCGTTGGACGTTTCTGGAGCTTGACCGTTTGTTGATGCCTGCGCGGAATGAATGATGTGGAGGTTAAGGAGCGCGTGTGCCTGAATGAAGTGCGAGCTTTGCTTGACTGCAGGATGGATCAGACGCATACATCGACATTGCAGAGCTGACAACTTACTGTCCAGCTTCCCGTTGGAGTTCACTAGATGGTACATGAGCGACGCTTAGATACATGAACGAGAGACTCACCATAATCAGCGATGTAGTCCTGCCAATGCGCGATCTTGCCTCCAAAAGCCTCGTACAGCTTCTCGAAGTCGAGGCGAGGGCGCAGTCGTTCCGGCACGTCCGGCAATATACGCTCGCGGAAATACTTGCGTGTCTCCGCCTTTGAATGGTCGCCGATGGTGATGATCTGCACATAACGTTGGTCGATCCGATTGAAGACGAATGCACAGAGGCACGCACCTTGCAATGCTGCATGATATTCAGCTGTCTCAGCCAAGTCTGGTAGAACGGGTCACTGGTCGCGTGGATGACGTGACACAGGCGATCCTGCTTCGTAAGTACCAGCATCGCGTCGAGGAGGCACTTCATCGCATCGATGGAACGAATAAGTGCGGGCCTGATAGAGCGACATGTGAGCGGGCGATATGCATTCAACAAACCAACACTTGCAGTTTGTGCGCCTCATCGATGAAGAACACGGGGATCTTCTTCGATGGAGGTTCTGGTTGCTTCTCCTTGTCCTTTCCGCGATTCTCGCGCGCATCGCCGTTCTCCCGCGTCTTCTTCTCAGCTTGCTTTTGTCGCGAGGAGAATATCCGTACACGCCATGAAGGCCGGCCCTGCGATTCCTTCTTGGAGTCCTTGGCTGTACGTGACTCGGGATCCTGTTTCGATCTGGACTCGGCGAGTACCTCGGACGAGGGTTGGAAGTTCCAATAGCGGAGAAGAGAGCTCTATGACATCGGTTAGCGGAAGGCCTCAGGCTAGCATGGCGCGACTGACCTGAAAGAGCTCCATGAGCCGCGCGACGTCGCTCGTCTTGATGTCTCCGAGCGGAGAGGACAACGCTTCCGTAGACTGTGCTGCGTTCGAGATACGACGTTCGACGTTGAGTCTGTCATGCTGAAGAATATTGCCTGAGTTGCAGCTCTGATGACACCGTCGCACCGCTCACCTTGAAGCCCCACGCTTCCTTCTCGAACACTTCGTACCCTGGCATCTCGGGGTCTTGCGCAATGCTCATGAAGAAGCCCTCCATCTGTTGACTGTCGTTCAACGAGAAGTGAGTATGTGCTGAGCAGCCATCCAGGATACGCACCTCAGGCTCATGTATAGGCTTGCAAGGTCCGCGAATCCAGCGATACGCAGGTCGAAGTGAAGGACATGGTATCGTGACTGGGTGAGGACTTGACGCAGGAGAGCAGTCTTGCCAAAACCTCAACATATGCTCTCATGTGGTGAGACAGATCGTACCTTTCCAACACTACTTGCACCGAACAGGACAGTGAAACTTGGCTCTCCCTCCAGCGCGCGTGAGATGGCCTTCAACTCGGCCGGTCGCTCGTGGAACCCAGGAAACGCAGAGAACGTATGCGTCGGTGTCAACTGAGCGCGCTCTCTAGCCTCCGCGAGCTCCCTTCTTGTCTCTTCCAACATCTTCTTTGACTCTGTCAATGAGCGCAGCGTCTCGGCGGGCTGTTGCGGGGCCATAGGTATAAACAGGCGGGAGGTAATCAGGCAACGTGTTCGCATTGCCGTAACCTGGAGCAAGCAGGGTATGATGAGATGATTGAGATACGCACATTCGCCAGGACACCGATAATCTCGCCGATGCCAAAGAAGTTGCGCTTGCGGACGTCCGTGGGCATGGGCATGCCGCGGCGGCGGGGAATGTTCGAGCGGAAGAGCCAGTGAAGCTGGAGGGTGCCACCGTCTCCGATCGTAGTGTACATGCTCGTCCGCCGCGATGCTGGGGGCGAGAGGGCGTGCGTGCGGGGCGTGGGCCCCGAGCGAGCGAGAACTGTGTTGCCGCTGTTGTTCGTAGTCCTGCGGGCCATGTCACCAGAGGATCGGCGTGGGCTGAGAGAGGAGAAGGAAGATGTGCTGCCACGGAGATGCAGGATATAGAAGGACGAAGGGAGGGGTGCTGGGGAGATATGAGATATTGGGGACGTTAACGCGGCCATCGCACCTAGCGGGTGCAGCCTGTGGTGCGCATACAGCCACCGACCCCCCGTGCGGCGCAGTGTCGGAGGCATGTGTCCATAATACAGAGGCTGTAGCACGATCTGTGAAGCGTCGACACGTTGTATCGGCCTGGCGATTGGGTTCGGACCTTCGACGAATCTAAGCGCACTGCAAGGCGACCTGAGTAGCGTGCTCCAGACGGTGAGCACACCGCGTGCGTGTTGTGTGGGGGTATATGGGCAGAATCAAGTAGAAAACAGAGTCGAGACGGGTTTTTGTCTCTGAGCTTGACCCAGCCTGCTGCCTGATGGAAGTCGATGACGTCGTCGAGGCCGTGTCCGGCACGTGGATTAGGATAGGCGTCTACCACGAGGAGAACAGCGAGGAGAGGCAACGTTCATCGCAAGCAATCCCGGTGAAGGACGACATGGTGGAAGAGCGGGGGAAAGCTGTGGTCGATCCTCGACGCGTTGGACGCGCCTTTATATACCTGCAATATGGCACGTGATCGCGTTTGCCTACTCGGCCGCCACCCGAGCTAAGTGATACTCAAGGCCCCGGAAGGGGCATTCGCAACGCACTCGCAGTGCAGACGAGTCATCGTGTTATTGCAACTTATGAGCAAAAGGCAATGAAAGTACTATCACAAGCAACCACAGGAAGACCAGTAAACATCGCGCAGGACACCAAGTATCTTAACGAGCTTGTTGTATTCTACCTACTACAGCTCATCCAGCCACACAGTGAGTGAGTGGAAAACAGTGTAGCCTAGAATCTTCTCTGCATCGGGACGCTTGAAAGTCAGCCCGACGAGGGCGATGTCTCGTCCGAAAGGCTCTTCGCGCGATAACCTCGAAGAAGCGTATACTTATGTCCCACCATCTGCAGTCCTCAATACTTCAGTACACCAGGACGGTCCGGACGAAGTGGGAACGCGGTCGAGATGAACTATAGGTAAGTATCGGTGCGTCCTGAGAGGTGTATGTCCCATATGGGCGCCATTTCCGGGCCGGATAAGGCCGGACGGCAATTATGGCTTGCAGCAGAGCGCGACTTACAACTGTTCCACCACCGGTCTCAAGCCGAGCCTTACCCGAGACAACCAAGTACTCTTGCAGATACCCCGAAATTATGCTAGTCTCTTCAAGCTCGTCAACTCCAGCAAGTAGCAGTTCACCTTCAGAATCACTGGCAAGGGAGGATACGCATACAGTCACCCTCCTGGAAGAAGACGACACCGCAGGCGTTGACCCAGCATCCTCTCCGCCGTCCTCGTCTCCTGTTGTAATTACCCCTCCGGAATGCTCAGAAGGAGACGCCAGTCTTTCTTGGTTTGCTCGACTAAATGACCTCCTGCTCGCTGCTCAAGCTCAAGAAGAACAAGACGCTAGTCCCCGCTCAGCTGCATCTCCCGGAAACCAAATAAAGCGGGCCTCTACACTGGGATCTACTGGTGTGTTCTATACTGAGGCGACATCCTTGAGCTTGTCTTCGGATTCGAGTCGAAAACGGGCTAGATCTGGCAACCCTTCGGATGGTACAGAATGTCCTATACCCCACGCTCACCGTTCACCCACCACACACAAGAGGCGCAAGCTGTCCAAGGATTGCTCAAATCTCCCTGCTCGTGGATCTCGCAGCACTCAGTCGCTCTCCATTACGCGGCTATCTGGCGCCTTCAGGCTTCAGTATGCGAGAGGACCTGGCAGTCTCCGCCGCGCCGAGTCTCTGCGCTCACATGTCTCCATTGAGGAAGAGGAAGAAGTACTAAACGAGGTGAGTGGCGAGAATGGTCCTTCCTCATGAACGACGCTTAGCGTTCGGTGCTTCGCTTTCAGGTCATTGACAAGAACACGCACAACACATCTGGGCTGCTGGAGTCATCGAAGGCGCTGGTACCACTGGATCTGCCTATTATTGTCGGGAACGTCGCGTCGCCTTTCGGAGGATACGCTCCGACAGTGCCCACCACGCCAACTACGAACGGTGTCAAAGGCCGGACGATCACCGCACAGGACGAACCATCATCCATCCAGGACGTTCCAGTCATCCCTGTCCCGCCCTTCTCGCTGATTCCGAAGCCGCCACTGTCCGCGGACGAAGCGGCAGAGAGAAGAATCCAAGCGCTCCTTGTAAGAGAACGAGATCAAAGAGCCATCGATGGGCTGCAGCGCGCTCCCACCCCGAAGGCCCTTGCGCGCCGGACCGAGGACGAGGAAGAGGAATTCTGGACCGACGACCCCATGCCGCCCTTCGATGAGGAGCATGCGGACTCGTGGACAACGGCGGTGGCTATGTCTTCGCCGATACTCGAGGCGCCGCCCGTCGAAGCCTCGCGTCGCGCTGAAATCCGCCCTTTACAGGTCGAGCTGGACATCGACACCGGTCTTCTGCAGCAGATTATCGAGTGGTTTCTCGAGGTACAGTGCGAATTCCCATCGCACGAACGCAGTATGCTGACTATATGCGTCCAGATCATGCCGGCGGAAGACCACAAGACGTCTTACTCCCCAGGCGATCTCTACGATCTCTTGTCCAGCTCTCCGGAGACGCGCTTCCACGCGGGGTATCTCTTCTTGCGGTACCTGCTGCGTGCGAGGCCCACAGCGGCTCTGAAGTTGGCGGCCGCAAGCCAGTCCTCAGACGACCAGGAGGCGCTTGCAGCCATCACATGGGACGTTGCCGTAGCCTGCCTGGCGCTGAGCGTGAAGGTCTGTCGCCTCCACTTCAGCCACCGGGCACTTACAAACGTGCCGCCAGTTTCACCGTGACGTGTTGTTCCCCTTGGACGTCATATACGTGGACGAATTCATGGATCTCGCGCCGCACGAGATGGACTTTGATGACCTCGAGACCGCCCAGCGCGATGTGCTCGAGGCCGTTACGTACCGCGTAGGAAGCGCTACCCCGGGCGCATTCATGGAAGAGCTCTGGAACGCGCTGCCAACACTGCGGAAGCTCGTGAGGTTCGATGGTGGCTGGGATGCCGTCCAGGAGGAGGCATGGGTGATACTCAATGACGCGCTGCAGCGTGAGTCCTACAATCTTCGGCGAGGACCCTTCGCTCATGCATCGAGACAGAGCCTGAAGTCCTCCGGTATCCGCCGTCACTGATGACAGGTGGAGCCGTTATCGAAGGTATCTTGGAAGTCCTGAAGAGAAGGTACAAGACTACGGGCGTCGACGGCCGAGGGAAGCCAGTCGGCAAGCGAGACGTACGGTCGCTGAGGAAGGTTGCGGTGAAGTGCTCGCGCGGGGTACGCCTGGACATTCAGGATGTCTTGCAGATTGCGAATGTGAGTTTGAGTCGACTTCGCATATTTGCTCAATGTGACTTAATGGGGTCGTAGGAGGATCTGCTCGCGTGCCAGAAGTGGCTGGGTTTGACGACGGATTGAGATCGCTAATGCCTGGGCTGTGTTCATATTGATGTTGATTCTCTGTGATGTCATAGAATATACCTCTTTCCTTTGACGTGTTTCTCTAGTGCGAGGCCATCTCGACTGCTTCGTGTCGCGCTCAGGCTTGTGGTGAGCTTGTTCCTAGATAGTTGCCAAATCGAGCCCGAGCACTGACACAGCATTTACCGCGTTTATCAGATCAGTATAGTGTTGCCGCGAGGTGAGGTGAGGCGAGGCGAGTTGGCGCCACTCGCTCCCACTCGCTCCACCGAGCCGGACCGAGGCGAGTTCCGAGTTGGACTCGCGAGTTGCCTGCCTGGCAGACGGCTACAGTATGATACTAAGAAATAAGGATATGTACATGTCTCAGCCCTCGTACGCCGCATTATCAAGCAGCTCCTCTAACTCAAGATACCTATAGGCATTGCTGAGCTCTGCAAATGCCGCGTCTGTGACCGGCGCACCCACAGTGTAGTCTTCTTCACGCGCGACCAGATGGCCTCCGAAATCAAGCCGTGCTTGCTTGTAGCGATACTTCAGGACCTGTAGTGCTTCCATCAGGGATGGATTGAGCCGGTTGCGCCGGAGTGTGTCCGTTTCCTTGCTTGACGAGAACATCCGCTCGATGACTACTGCGGAAGCCTGAACGGGAAGTACGTCGATGGCTAGGCGATAGAGATTGGGGTAATTGAGTTTGTTAACCTGCCATCAAGTTGCCGATGAGTGAGAGATCAGTAGCTATCAACTGAGAAGATCGGAGAGGAGAGATCTGGGACTCACAGACCAATAGTGATACAGATCAATTCCTTGGGCAATGCGTCGATCTTCGCATTTCCGAAGATATGCAGAGAGCTCCCGGCTGACAACATCCCGATCTTCAAGCTCGGGGTCGACAGCACGAGGCTGTATGTTTGCAAAGGGAGATGTGATCTCAGGGGTCGACGGAACTTCCAACCCGGGCAATGACAACGCACGCCGCACAGTCGCTGTGGTAGCGACCATGTCATGTAGAGCGGCAAGACCGCGTGCCTGAGCCTGAGAGCCGGAAATGACAGGTTGAATCTCGGACTGAGAGCGTGAGATGACCCTGTTCTGTGCCTGACGTTCAGCACGACGGTATGCCAACATCTGTATACAATTATATCAGCTTGAACATATACATCACAGTTGAAGATGCTTACCGCTTCGAGCATCCATGTGTGCGCATCCTCCGCCTGCTTGCGTGTCCAATTCTCTTCGATCCATTTCATCTTGACGTTTGGATTCAGCACTGTGATACATAATTCGTTGATATGATAGCTTGCGAGAGAATGCGACATGACTTACCCATGGCATAGACGTAAATGCGGGAGCGGCGTGAAAGGTGCACATACTCCTCGATCTTCGCAATCCCACGCCCAATGTAGTGGGAGAAGTGCGGAAGTTGGACGCACAGATTGCGCCAACTTTGGAGGAGGAGTTCGTATGCTGGCAGGGCGATCGAGAGCGTCGGAGTTCGCTCGGATGACACGAGCTGTTGAGCTTGATGTGCGACCTGGAGAATGACCAAGATCTCTTGCAGTACGGCGTACTCGCCGTCCGTCAAGAGATACTTGGCCATCTCAGCACGTGAAGGATGCTCAACGAACCTCTTCAGGGCCTGGAGATGAAGGAAGTTGAGATACAAAGCCGTTGGTAATCCCACGATGACATCAGACGTACCGGGTATAGCTCGAGGACCCGCTGTATCATAAGATACGTTGACGACCACCGGGTCTCGCAGTCGCGGATCAGACGCACATTGCGTAAGTCTGAGCCCGTAACCTCACGCCAATACCCCGACTTGTTACCCTCTTCGATAAATTGCTCCAGTGCGTGGCGGCGGTGTCCCGAGCTTCGACAACATGCCACAAGATCCCGTACCCGACCCACGGGGTCCTTCTCGAGTATTGCTGTGTATGCGGATCGCAGCTTAGTCTCCGCTTCTGTGCTATCTTCCGGGGCCATGACGGTAGGCGCGTATGGGTATTGCTTGAATTCATCGAGAACAGCCTGGACGGCGATGTTCACGATGTGAGGGAAGCACCTGTGGGTTGCTTCAGCATTGAAAGCTGACACTATAGGAGCAACTAGGCTTACCGGATGCGGTTCCCATCGCGGTGGAAAGGAATCCCTTCCTTCTTGAGGATGTCTTCGAGTGCGGCCATAAGGGTATCATTAGTTCCTGCATTGTCTAGAGTCACCTGGCCGATCTGTTCCAGTTTGTTAGACCTCAGTGTAGCCCTTCGGGGAACAGATGATACTTGCCTTGTGTCGAAGTCCTGCATCGTCGATGATCTTGAAGACTATTGGAGCGACGTCTTCGCCGGCATGTGATCCCTCGATATAGCGGAAGACGAGAAGGTGCGCACCCGGAACGAGGATCCCATGCTCGCCTTCGATGCAAGCGTGAGCGGACATTCCCATGTACGACTGCCTATCTTGGTCCTGCCAGAGGTCGAGTGTGAATGAGACCCGTCCCGGAGAGCCCTGCGAGCGATGATTAGATTGGTGTAGACAACATAAGAGATGCGCATTACCTGAAGCTCCTTGAGCATATTCTGGTACTCCTTGCGATACTGAATGAGTACTTGCTCAGTCAGAAGTGTGCGATGCGGAATGTCGTCGTTAGAAAGCTCCTGGTTGATGAATAGTATGAGCTCCCTGAACTCGGGACACTCGACGACATTTATGGACTAAAATTTGGGTCAGACATCATCAGAGTTGGCCCTGACATAGCTCGGACTGACCTGATCATCCACCGCAATCCAGCGCACCAGCCGTTCCAAGAAACCAGCGAGGCTGAATCGCTCCGAACGTGCGCGTGCCTGGACATCAGCGTCACCCGGCGGACATGCCTTCTTCATATGATCGCGTGTAAAGCCGTATTCTTCGCAAGCCTTCGTCCATTCCTTCATGTGGTGTCCCTTGAAGTGGTTGCGGACCGTGGAGGTGATACCGCCACTCATGTTCTTCCAAACCTTCCACCGTTTCCTGTGGTGCGTACAGTGAGATCCGCAGTCGGAGAGCATGCTCGCGGATACTACTCACGGTGAACAAAACCGGCACGCGACGTGCGGTTTATCATCTGCACGGATGGGGGACGTACTGCCCACCTCAAACTCCGGTAAGTGTGCCGGTGCAGCCTCGGTGGTCAGCCCAATGACGAAGGGCCATATGTCAATTGCGCCGTCATCTCGTTGGCTGCTAGCGCGACGATGGGCAGCAATGACATTGTTTACAATGACCGTCGCGGTTCCTCCCGGAGGCATCTGCGCACGGCGGTCATGCGACTCCGGCATCCCTGAGGCGGAACCTTGAGCAAACAGATGATTAGTACCTGACATGAACAGTAGAGACTTCCGAGTCGAGTCGTAAACAAGCAGTACGTACCTGACTGCATTTCAGCTCTACGCTCCTCTCCCAGACCTGTTGGCGAAGACGGAGGGATTGGGCCAACTCCGGCGTGTCTTGCAGTCGTAATCGGTGTGCTGGTGTCGACGCGAGCACGCCGGGTTGGGGGCTGGGGTAATGCATCGCGGTCTTCATTCGCGGCCTCCAGATTCTCGTTGTTAGTCCGCTTGCGTCGAGTGCCAGTCCGGGTAGATGTGCTAGCAGTTGGCGGCACTTGGCTAGCTTGCGCAGCTTTGCGGCCTTCTGTCGCATGGCGCGTGGGGCTGTTTACGATTGTCGCGGTCGTCTCTTGTAGCGCGGTTTTGCTGGGAGTGAGGGGTAGCTGCGAGGGCCCGGTGGTGGTATTGACTGGGGTGCGCGGTCGTGGTACAGGCACAAACTGCCCCGACCCGAGGGGCGCGGTATGCGACGACGTACTACGCGCACTGAACGCGCCGAACGCACCTGAAAGACTCATGGGGTTAGTAGTTGGATGGGGACTGGGAGTAGGCTGCCAGTGTGGTCTCCTAATTATTCTATAGCAGTATGTACAGCTCGAAACCTGTCGAAAGTTCGTGCGTAGTGTTAAGCGAAGGGCCCCGCTCCATCGTTGCTAGCGGGGCGGGTTGACCGACGTTCGGCGACGAGGTTGAGGGCAAGAGGCGGGGCGAGAGGCGGGAGCCAGCCAAGTACGCCAAAGCGCCCGTATTGACCAATCAGACACCAGCATCAAAATTACATCATCGAGGACCGAGTTGGACCGATGTGCGCGAGTGGATTGCCTCAACTCGCGAGTTGCTCCACCCCGGGAGTTCGGAACTCACAACTCGCGAGTTCCACTCGAACTCGCGGCAACACTAGATCAGTAAAAATGAGTCGGCCTCTCATCAGTAGTCGCAATTGCGCTCGCCGATGAGATGTTCGTTCCGAGTTCTACGCGTTTGATGCGATGGGCATCCGGACACAGGCGGACAACCAGCGCAAGGGGGCCATAAGGGGTGGGCACGTACGCCGGGTTGAAAAGAAGGACCATGTGAGCGTCAGAATACAGCATCAGTCAGCCATCTTTGAGCCACCCTCGCTGACGGTGTCCTCAGCCCGCCAATGAGCAGTATCATCATGGCGCCGGATCGGAGGAGCGTCCAAGTCGGAGCCCCGCCGTCGGAGGCACGAGCGAGTCATTTCTGATCTTCACTTTAGCGAACACATAAGTAAGATCACCCGCAGCGGTATTGATCCCCTCGTTCTTGACAGCGGAGTACCTACATACTCCATTCTGGCGCCGCTCTCAGTCCAGCCGGATACCCTTTGCTGAACCAGGATCCGGGTAGATAGGTATCACGATGGCCGACCAGGATACCCTCCAGAATCAGGAAAAACGCGACCTCGCGAAGGCGGACGAGGCGTTGACCACCGTGCGTCCAACGGCCGATCCGGAGGAGCCGCCACCAATACCGGCGGACGTGGAGGAGCCGCAGCTAGAATATGTCCCAGATGGCGGAAAGGAGGCATGGACCGTCGTCCTGGGGTCGTCTCTTGCGCTCTTTGCGTCGGCCGGGATGATCAATACCTATGTTAGTGCGCTCTGAGGGCTTGCGTATCGAGTTCGTGACTGACTCTGTGTTTCAGGGCACTTTCCAGAGCTATTACGAGACGACGTTGTTGCCGTCATCCTCGTCCTCGTCAATATCGCTCATTGGCTCTCTACAAATATTCCTGCTGTATTTCGGGGGCACGTTCGCCGGGCGTATCTTCGATGCCTACGGGACATCTGTGAGTTTTATGCTCAGTTGAAAGTGTCCGTGAACACTGACAACATCCTCGATGATAGGTCATGATACCCTTAGGATCCTTCATCTTAGTGTTCGCGCTGATGATGGTCTCGCTCACACAATACGACCAAGCGTACCAAGTCTTCCTCTCTCACGGTGTCCTTTTTGGGCTTGGAATCGCTCTCCTGTCAGTGTCTTCCATCTCCCGAGCGTTGCGCCTTACCTCATCTCTCCGTCCTTACCCAGATTCAACCCATCCCTGGCCGTCCTCGGCCACTGGTTCCGCCGCAGACGAGCACTCGCTATCGGGCTCACCACCGGCGGCAGCGCGAGCGGCGGCGTCGTCTTCCCAATTATCCTAGAGCAGCTCATACCCGTCGTCGGGTTCCCATGGGCAGTCCGGATCATCGCCTTCATATTGATGGCGTGCTTGACGGTGTCTTGCCTGACCATCCGGACGAGGCTACCGCTCTCTGGACATATCTCGTGGCGGACCGCGGTCGACTTTCGTGGCTGGAAGGACCCGCGCTATGCACTTGCGACTATCGCTGCTTTCCTGTAAGTTCCACCATTTGTCTTCGATCGAAAATTGGATGTTGATGTTCGCCACATTCGACAGGCTCTTTTACGCGTTCTTCATCCCATACTTCTACATCCAGATCTACGCCAACTTCCGGGGAATGCCGCCTGGTATTGCCAACTACCTCCTCGCGATCTTGAATGCTATGAACGTGCCTTCGCGTATTCTTCCTGGTATTGTGGCGGACAGATACGGAACGTGAGTAACTTACCTTGTACTGCGCCCTCCCGCCAATACTTATCTGTCTGGACAGCTTGAACGTATTCGTCCCTGCGGCGACAATCTGCAGCATCCTCATTCTCGGTCTTTGGTTGCCCTCGCGAAGCTCGGGCTCCATCATCGCCTTCGCAGCGTTGTATGGCCTAGTCTCTGGTGAGTAGTGGTTTTGCTCAATAGCCATAAGTTCACGAGCTCACCGTCTGTGTTATGCAGGCGCCTTCGTCTCACTGCTGCCAACATACATCGCCACGATCTCTCCTAGAGAAGTATACGGAGCACGACTAGGTATGTTCATCTGACGCGAAGAGCACTCCGTCCCCTGACGCAGCGCACCCTTGCAGGTTCCGTATACCTGGTTGTGTCTGTCGCCACCCTGGTCGGCACTCCGACGGGTGGAGCGCTGCTCAAGGTGGTCGACCAAAAGCACTTCAACGGCCTTATCATCTTCTCCGGCGTCCTCACACTCGCAGGCACGATCATCTTGGCCGGCGCGGGTGTCGTGGGCTCGAAACGCCTACGACGCTTGTTCACGCGCCGGACATCCTCACCAGAGGCGGAGAAACCCAGTCCCGGGAGCGCGCCAGAGCCGACGCAGGTCGCGCATGCAGTATGAAGCAAAACCTGGACACTGGACACGACTTTGGGTGTTGCACCATTATATTGAACGAACGTAGACGACAACAGTAGGTACTCATTAGACTAATATCACGAGTCACGAGAGACATTCAACTTTGAAGAGTTGCTTCAAGTCTACATAGCCACGTACTACTTACTCGCCCAATGCTTAATGAGCGCCCAGTACTAATCCCAATCTGACATATCCCGCTGACACCTACTAGCGTCGGCTACATTCGCGGCATGAGACTGGCATGAGTCACTTCAGATCTCACCCGACCGCTGCAGTTGCACGGCTTTGCACGGTACAACGCCTGCACACAGCTGCACACCATCCCCGGTAAGACGATGTCTGACGTTCGTGACCGGGAAAAGCCTCAGGTTGCCGACTCGGAGAAGGTCCCAGAGCAACTTGCAGCCTCTGTCGTGCCGGTCGAGGGCACCGTGGAAGCAGGGCATATCGTCCTATCACCAGAGGATGCAGAACTGCAACGAGAAGCAAATGTGATCCCCGACGGAGGACGAGAAGCATGGTTGGTTGTTCTGGGCTCCTCTCTCGCTCTGTTCGTGTCCGCCGGAATGGTCAACGCATATGTGAGTACGACGTATCGAGTCTTGAACCTCGTGGACTGATCGTACATCTCTGTCGCAGGGCGCATTCCAGAGCTACTACGAGTCCACTCTGCTGCCCTCCTCGTCGTCATCGTCGATCTCCTTGATCGGGTCTCTGCAAGTGTTCTTCCTGTTCTTCGTAGGAACGCTCACCGGACGGATGTTCGATGCCTATGGCACTTCTGTGAGTAGTTTGTAGTCCAAACTTGCGCAGCTAACGGCGCTGACGTGTCAAAATTATAGGTCATGCTGCCCGTTGGGTCCGTCATTTCGGTATTCGCACTGATGATGGTGTCATTGGCCCAGAAAGACCATGCGTACCAGGTCTTCCTGTCTCATGGGGTCCTGTTTGGAATCGGAATTTCGTTGTTGTGGGTGTCGTTCATGGGCTCTCAACAAGTCATATGAGTGACTGACCTCTTGATAGGTACAACCCGTCTGTGGCCGTTCTGGGTCACTGGTTCAAGCGCAGACGTGCCTTGGCCATCGGAATCGCAACAGGAGGCAGCGCAAGCGGCGGCGTGATCATGCCCATCCTCCTCGGGCAGTTGATACCCAGAGTAGGCTTCCCCTGGGCCGTGCGCATCATTGCGTTCGTCGTCATGGGTTGCCTCGTCGTCTCGTGTCTCACCGTCCGCACGCGGCTACCTCTCTCCGGACATTTCACTTGGAGAACCGCGATTGACTTCGGTGGGTGGAAAGATCCGAGGTATACGCTTGCGACAATAGCGGCATTCTTGTACGTTTCATGGCTCGTTCCTCGCGTTTGATGTGCATGTTCTCTGACTAGGCGTTTTGCAGGCTTTTCTATGCCTTCTTCATCCCCTACTTCTACATCCAGATATACGCCAACTTCCAAGGGGTGGCGCCTGGGATCGCTAACTATCTGGTCGCAATCCTGAACGCCATGAACGTGCCCGCGAGGATCCTGCCAGCTATCTTCGCGGATAGATACGGAACGTGAGTACTATGGTATAGCCTCAAAATAGCAGTCAGTAACCTTGTGAGCAGCCTGACTGTGTTCGTGCCCGTGGCCGCAGTCTGCAGTGTCCTGTTGCTCGGCTTATGGCTCCCTTCACGTAACTCGGCGTCCATCATCGCATTCGCTGCTTTATACGGTCTATTCTCCGGTAAGAGCCTTCCCGTGTGTGTAGGTGAGCCTGTGGATAACCCGATGTCATGTAGGTGGTTTCAGTTCGTTGCTTCCGACGTATATCGCCAGCATCTCTCCGAGGGAGAGCTTGGGAGCCCGGCTAGGTACGTCCGTCGGTACCGTGATAACATACCTTCCCGATTCTCAATCACTGCTTCCAGGATCCGTTTATATGGTCGTAGCGGTCGCCACCCTTGTCGGGACGCCGACTGGCGGAGCGCTCCTCAAAGAGGTGGACCAGAAGCATTTCAATGCTTTGATCATATTTGCAGGCGTATTGACCACGGCCGGCACCGTCGTGTTGGCCATCGCTGGCATCGTACACTCGGCGAAGCTACGCCGGTTGTTCATCAGGCGAGGATCATCGTCGCATCAGGCCGAAGGCGCGGCAGACCGAGGATAGGAACGGTATGCCTTCATGGACACATACCTTATGTTCGGAAGGTTCAACCAAGGTTTGTCACCATGTTTCAGTCCTACTGCTCTCGAGAACTCCAGTTGGCCGTTTCGCAAACACTCACTTCAGAGCAACGATTGCATGGTCAGGCCTTCTAGTGGTTAGTGGGCGAGAGTCGCTCATGCTGGTAGGCTCAATGCCTACACTGGCAGACAATACAGCCCGGAAACTGCCGGCCCACCGTAGCACATAGCCGCCTAAAACGTGCATGGCAGCTGGCAGCTTCTTCTATTGAACCCGTGAGACCAACTCACTGCTCAGACTCTGCTCATTTCGCAAGGCCGAAAAAGTGAGTATGTCATACTTGTTCCACGCGGTATTCTTATGAATATTCTTTCTAGTTGTCAGCATCCGGTAGCATTGCCTGCGTTTACATCCCTCCTTTCTCCCATCGCCGTCTGTGTGTCTGAGTCCTATTCGTTTGATAAGTCTCATGTCGTGCAAGTCTGCGCACGCCGAGTCGGTCACACCTCGTCACGTCCGGAGATCCTTTCGCGAGAATAGTCAAGCGATTGCATAGCGACGGTGGTTCTTCATTCGATCCACCTCCGTGCCACAGCGTGCCATCCGCTGGCTGAATTTATGATGGCAAATTTCAGACTCAGAAGACCCATTCAAACGGACTTGTTCGAAGGTTGTCAGTGTGGCAAGCCACTCACCGGCCACGTACATAGGCGACTCCGTGTCCGCGACGTGCATACGGCATCCAGCACCGCATCCGAGTCCTCGTTTAAGTCGTGCTACAGCTCAATATTAGGCACGTTGGATGGCCCCGGTCTACGTCCATCATCCCCTCAATAGCAGCCGTGTCCTGAGGTATGTATCACAGCGATGATGGCACCGGACAGTCGTAACTGCGAATACTGATTGACTACCTACGGCTTGTCTAGGACGGCGTGACTCGTATCACTAGCGTGAGGACACACCATAAACGATGATAACGGTCGTCGGGTTCAAGGTCAATCTACTCGCAAGCATTCAAACACACTTTACACGTGCCAGCAATCTATACAACGAACATATGGACGTTCTACTCCCACCGACACCGTCCGCCCGATATGTGTCCGCACTCGCCACTCCGAGTGTTGTGTTGCATTCAACCTACTTGAACCGCGTGAAATGCGCCATGTGCCGGACGCATGAAAACTCGTCGTAACCGTAAGTGCTTATGCTGGTACACCAATGCTGACAACAATTGATACAGTCTAGTCCGATAGCTTCACCTGGACGTGAATGGGGACTCTCAAGGGTACCGTACATGCTTTCGAACCCTATTGGCGCTTGATGTTGTGACATCCTCCGTAGGTATACGATGTCCAGGTCTTGGCATTTGGTACGACATAGTGGCTTCTGGCGTGTGCGCCATGGTCCAGCACTCCCCTACTCCTCACTGCGGTCAGAATTCCCCTTCTCCCGTGAAATATCCTATGTTCCGACACAGCGGTAAACCCTCCGCCGTTCCGTCTGGCATTGTTCGGAATTACAGGTCATGGGAGTCCCAGAGAACGAAGTGCGTGATTGCCTCAGGCAAGATGCCAGAACACACGAGACCTCGACCCGCCCGTGCGGAGGCTGATCGTAGCTTATCGGCCAGGACTTCTTTGCTGCGCATGTACATACGTCCGATACCCTTTCTTCGGCGAGTCTCTATTGCTCGCGTATACTGGTTTGCTGATATTCCGACAGGCATTACGGACACCTTTCAGGTATCCACAGTTCATGTTGCTTCAATCAGAACTGCGTCCGTGCTCTCAAGCTCTCCCAACTCTCACCGCGGCCGCCCCCCGCAGTCTATAGGAAGGCGAGAGCGCCAACGAGACCATGGCCTGAATAAGCTCCGCGCGCACTACCGACACATCTCTGGGCAAGAAGTTACGAGCACAGGGCAAAGAGAGACTAGAGCCCAGGCCGCGCCCTTCCGACACGTTAAGATCACGTCAAGGAAGGCAATAAGCTCGTACCAGAACACACGGTCTCAAACATTGGACCTCGGGAGTCGACCTCCCCAGTCCGACCCGGGGGCTCCTAGCGCGTTGGCCGTGGCCGCTTCTCACTTCCCAGCGATTTGGACGGCTGCCCCGCTTCCCCCTTGTGGCGGTCTGCGCGGGGTACACCAGGCCTCCGGCTTGCTGGTACTGCCCACCCCCTGCGCTGTCGATGGACCGCCTGCTCCTCGCCGCGCAGAATTCTGATTGCACACTCCAAGGTGCAACCGCACCCGCGAGACGTGCCGCGGGGAACGGGATTCCCATCGCAGGCAGGTCTGAGGTGATGGGCGGAGGATGGAAGCAGGCAGGAGAAGTGGCGGTCAGACGCGGGTGCTTCCTGACGAGCGTAATAGAGAAGGCGAGTC
>WJSG01020628.1:0-13532 GCA_016618145.1 Sanghuangporus lonicericola
GACTGCTTCCTTATCGCATACCACCATGTTGCCCTCTCGCAGGCAACTGTACGAACAACAAGGATACGTTGTCGTTCCAAACCTCGTTACAGAGGAAGATCTCGCCGAGCTCGAGCCGGCTTGCGCCCGCACAATCGCCAAGACACGCGCAGGAGAGTGGACACTCCGGCGCACGGTTGGACGACAGTTTCCGCCCTATGGCGACGACGATCCGGACTCCTGGGGCGTGCAGCATCTCATGCATCCCGACCTTGGCGAGTCTGCCTTTGCGCGATGGTATACGTCCGACGCGCTCGTCGACGTTGTGAAGGAGCTCTTGGGATGCGAGGAGGAGCAGTTGCAGATGGGTGAGTGCACTGACTTCTGTTCCAGGCATTAAATTCTGATTCTATCTTCTCCAGAGCTGTTCAACCTCCTCATCAACCCCAGCGCACACTCCTTTGCCCTGCGATGGCATCGCGACGATGTCCGAGAAACCGCGAGCGAGGATGAGGAACTGGAGGCGCTCGGCGTGTGGCACCATGGTGTGAGTCCTTCCTCCTGCCTTGCTAGTCGATGTGCAGCTCACGCTGCGCCAAATTCCAGGTGCAGTGGAACACGTAAGTGTTTGCTTCGACAATCTTGCAACCGAAGCTAGACGACACCACAGCGCCCTCCGCAAAGACTCCTGCCTCTACGTCGTCCCCGGCTCGCACAAATTCCCGCGTACGCCGGAGCAGCGTGCCCAGTCCTGCACGCTCGATCCGCCCAAGGACCCCATGGACATGCCCGGAGCGGTCCAGGTTACACTTCAGCCCGGGGAGACCGTCTTCTACAACAACAACATTCTCCACTGCGCGACATACGACAACCGCGAAGAGCGCATCACGCTGCACGCATGCATGGGCGAAGTCCGCGGCGGGCCCAGCCGTGCGCGCAACATCCTCCAGCATGGGCTCAAGTGGATGAAGGAGGACCGGTTCCGCGACACGCTTGACGAGCGCGGAAACAGAATGCTTGAACGAATCGTCAAGTTGCAGGAGAGCGTCCATGGGGATGTTGGATATTCGCTCGCGAACTTGTAAGTGAGCCAACGGAGGGCCAACGTATCTCATGTATGATTATGGATGTAGTTATTGGTGTGGATATGTGCTGGAGGAGGAAGGGAAGTACGGTATTGTGGTCAACGGGGAATGTGATGTATGTACACTTGGCAAATATATGGAGATGATGGAAGATGCGATTGTATGTATGCAAGAATACCAGAAGGGTTGTGAGGCAGCGACGTATGTAGACGGATTATACGGTAGGGGCGATAGCAGCATACAACAGAGCATATACAAGTAATAGAGGTCCATCCGTGACATCTTTAGTCCAACTAGATGGCATGCAAATACTCAGATTCAATGATAACCACGCGCGAGTGTTCGTTGTTCAGAAAGCACGGGCAGCGATGGCACGGAAGAGTTCATGGGCGCCTTCGGCAGCGCCCTCTGCAGCACCCTCAGCGCCGCCGCTGGCGACGGCTTCTGCGACTGTACCACCGCACTCGAGCATGAACTCAATTTCCGGTTGGCCAGGATAGAACCATGCCGTGACAGCCTAGAAGTGCACTCAGCGAATGCAGTCCAGACAATACGGAGTACTCACAATCATAATATAGAACGCGATCATAATCAGACCCTCCACCCAGTTCGTCTTCGCGTCCGCCGTGATGTAGTTCACCAGGAAGCACGACCCTAGGAGCAGTGCCACCTCGAAGAAGTCTGTATACGCCACGACCGGTGAGCATGGTTCTGGAGCTGAGCAAAGTGAGAAGCAAACGAAACACGCACCGAAGAGCAGATGCATAGGTTTGCTGATCCACCAGCCCAGCAGCACGAGGAAGGGCATCCACCACAAGGTGAACTGGATACTGAGGTCGATCGCACGACCGCGCGCAAGCATGGAGGGCGTCTGAATCTTCTTGCCCGTAATCTGGTCGTAAACGGACTCGAGGAAGAACACGACTGCCACTGCTCCATCTGCAGAGAAGGAGACGAACGGGAGGAGGATCAAGCCGAACCACCTGAAATTTCGTACGATATGTCAGCGAAACCTCACTTTTGTATGCCGAGGAAGTGTACCTACTCCTCTGTGATTCCGCCAGCCTCCCGGACGCTCTCGATACTCTCGACCAGCTGAAGAAGCTCTGTCAGCAACTGCAGGAACCTGCTGATAGTAGTCTGTACTCACCATTTCAGCAGTGACAGCCATGATAGTCACCGTTATAACCAACATAATCATGCAAGCCCATGGGTTGGTGAGTGGATCCTCCTCGGCAAGTTCCTCCTCCTGGTGCTTGAGTGCAGCAGGAGCATCGTGCGGAACCGTGAGTGCGTTGTTGTCACCAGGGGGATTGTGCAAATAGATGCGGGAGGCGACATAACTAGTGAGAGTCAATGTTCACGGCTGAGGTTGGTTTGGGAGTAATGGAAGGGCTCACATCACGAGCAGGATAATGGCAATCCCCCGACTGATCCTGAGAATCTGTGACCGCGTATGATCATTGACAAGGGTGGACACAACCTCTGCTCCTGCTTCAGCGACTGTACCGGTCGCAGCGGCGCCTCGATCGAGAGCAGCGAAAAAGGCGGTGGGCAGTAGTGTGGCGAGCACACTGAGCACTGTCAGTAACGTGCGCTGCGACGAGGACTGAGACAGAAACATACCCAATCATGAGCAGTGAATGATTCATGTCGGTGTGATGCGGATGCAAGGTCTGGTGGCTCACTTGACTGCCACCAACCAGGAACGCAGTCCCGGGAATCAGTAGCAAATGGAGAATCACGACGCCGACCACAGTCGCTTGGAGTAATCGGAGGCTGGGATGACGGTCAGGGCTTCACGTCGCAGCCGAGGAATTTGTGGTACTTACTCGCACTTGATCAAAAGTATAATAGCGAGGACGGCTTCAACGGCACTACGCAACAGAGCTGAGCACGCTGACGTCTCACGAGGGAGGGATTGGACATACTTGTTTAGCGTGACCACCAATAGGTCTCCGAGGTCCTTCCCAAGGTACAGTAACATCTGCTCTCCTCCCCAGTCAAACATGCCCTCGAGAGGGATGATAGCCAAGAAACAAACTGGCGGGGTGCACGTCGTCCGGTGTACTCCACGGAAAGAGAGATAGACACTCACGGATGAAAGTCGCCACGCTGCCCCATGCCTTGTGCCAATGCGAAACCCACGCGAACGGAATGATGATAAACAGGATATTGAGCCCTAGCCAAAGAGTCTTACAGGACTGCGTCAAGCAGCGCAGAAAGCGTGGCCACTCACAGGAAGAGAATACGATATTCCGAATGCTCGTCGTCCATGTCACGGGTTTCCGTCCTTCCCCTCGTAGCCGTGCCCAGAACAGCTGCGCCCTGTCCGTCGCGTACCCATAGGCCTGATGGGTATAACTTGCATGCGTAGCTGGTACTGAATGTTCTCCGCCATTAGCGTGCGGAAGTTCGGAGCTATGGCTTGAGCGTAAGCGTTGCATCTCGAGACTGTCCCCCAGGTAGGCATACCCGCGTTCCTCGTCAGTCATGACTCTGCTCGAGGAGTTGTGAGCCTTTTCTGTCAACTCCGGGGAGGACATGGTGGAACGAGGACGAGAGATGACGTGGGGTAGAAGGGAGAATGACGGAGTACTTACAAGGAAGCGTGGGGATGGGTGAATTAGAGATCTATCTGCACGCGCCTTGGTCGTGGATACGACGCCGCCACGATGCACGGTTGTGCCAAGACGGAGACAACCTGGTGAGGATACTGGACAGCACTCTGACAGCGTTTTGCAGTGCGTGTTCGGACCGAGGATTCAAGAGGTTGCTTTTGTACCCGCCGTCAAGGCCGTTCGCCGCGGCGTTCCGCTCATGCGATTCATCCATCTTACGAGTAATAGACAAGCGCGGCAGGCTGCCACTGGCAAGGTAGAAAGGGAGCAATCGCGTCGAGCCTCGAGGTGTTGCACAGGATCACTGCGCCACAGCGGGAAAATGCCAAGACCTCGCAACCCGAGAGCGCTCCGTTCCGCAGTTGACGACCTCCCATGGCTCTGAGTCTGGACTCTGAAGTATGCATGAAGTTCAAAGGGATCTGTTCGTGGTTCCCGAGTCAGGATTGCTACATAACTGAGCGGAATATTTTGCAGGACTCACTCATACAATCACTGGCACGACTTGCCGCTTGCGATGCCAGCCATGATTATGATGGACGACTCCAGATCGGCGTATTCAGGCTTATACATAAGTAGACTGAAACATAGCGTCGATAGGATGCCACTGCCAGCAGGATGCATAGCTTGTCCGGAGATCCAACCGTCTCAATTGAGCGTGTCGACTCGCGGCCGCGATAGTCCGGTCCCTCTTGCACACAACCGACATCGAGATCTAGAGTTCTTGCAGCTTCCAAAATCCAAGAAGCAGCAGTAAGTATGCGATATCGCCCAACGTCGCAGTGCCGCAGATCCCGGCTACTCAGGTTGCAGCGACAGCTGAACCTACAACCCGCATGGTATCATCATCATGGTCATATCATCGCGAGAGGGCATGCGATAACTCACCTTTCGGCCCAGTCACTGTCAGAGCAACTCCGGCAGTCGACGGTATACGGGCTCACGCGGACCGTCTATGTCCTAGCCCCATCCATTCGTCCGTCCGGGGAAAGATCATCGCACTCACCCAGTGCGCACTGGGCATGGGGTGATCCAAGGCTCGGTGCAGTGGTTATCTTTCTCTGACGCGGCTATGCAGCTATGAGACCGCGAATGGTGAGGGTACAGTCGAGAGAAAAGTGGCGAACGTTCAGCTCAGGGGGGGGCCATGTTACCAATTGGGAAAAGCTGAGCGAGGATCCGCATGCAGCTCATTGCGATAGAACTATCAGGTAGCTATCCGCTGGACGTTCATTAGGATTACAGCTGCATAGGTATGTGAAAGAGTGGCAGTCGGCGAAACAAAGTAGACAACGATCATAATGCGCGCATGGCGCGACGTAGTAGCTCTGCGCCCGTCTCCCCGCCGCGGGCAACGGCGTCCGTGACCGAGCCCGGGCATTGGAGCGTTAACTTGAAGTGCTCCTCTGACTCTCCGGGGTAAAACCACGCTGTCACGGCCTGCAGACATGTCAGAAACCACCATACATCAACCGCTGGTAGGGACACGCACGATCATCACATAAAAGGCAATCATAATAAGACCTTCGACCCAGTTTGTCCGAGCGTCCGCGGTGATGTAGTTCACCAGGAGGCATGTTCCGAGCAGCAGCGCAACCTCGAAGTAGTCTGAGCAAACAATTTGATCAGCGGTCGGGAAGCTACGCGGTGCTCTAAGAGTGACGCACCGAACAGAAGGTGNTGCTCTAAGAGTGACGCACCGAATAGAAGGTGCATGGGCTTGGTGGTCCACCAGCCGAGGAGTACGAGGAACGGCATCCACCACAAGATGAACTGGATGCTGAGGTCGATGGCACGGCCGCGCGCCAGCATCGATGGTGTCTGGGTCTTCTTGCCCATGATTGAACCGTATGCTGATTTCAGGAGGAACAGGGTGATGACCACCCCGTCCGCAGAGAACTTCAACAGATTTGGCAAGACGACTAGCCCAAACCATCTGCATGACGGTCTATTTGTTAGCGAAGTGCAAAGCAGCGAACGAGTGGTCTCCTCACTCCTCTGATCTCCCACCCTCTTTGTGGATATGCTCAATGCTCTCGACTAACTGTTAAGCGTGAGCGAGATATCACAGTCTGACGGGGACACTGGCACTCACGAGGTCGGCCGTTACTGCCATCATCGCCACTGTAATGAGGAGCACCAACATACATGCCCACGGGTTAGTCTTCGGCTCTTCCGCCAGTAACCGGGCCTCCTCGTGCTTGATTGCGGGGTGTTCGTCTTGCGGCGTGGTGGCGGTGGCATGATGGGGTGGAGGGTTATGCAGGTAGAACCGAGAGGCTACATAGCTACGACAGTGGAGAGTGCACGTCAGCAACTGCGAGCCCAGGGTGAAGATACGGGAACTCACACCACCAGCAAGATGACGGCAATTCCCCGACTTATGTGGAGGATACCTGCAGTCGCGTCGCTGACTAGTTCGGAGGCAGCNGGCAATTCCCCGACTTATGTGGAGGATACCTGCAGTCGCGTCGCTGACTAGTTCGGAGGCAGCTGTGGCACTATCCTCCGCGAGCGTGTCTGCACCCTGGTCAAGTGTCGAGAACAAGGCAGTCGGGAGCATGATTGCCAGCACACTGAGGCGCATCAGAGGGCACAAGTTTGATTTCGGAGGAGAAGGTACATACCCGACGAGTAGTAAGGAATGGTTGAGATTGGCCGCAATGCCTGGTGACGAATGTCGGAGCCGCTGATTGACGAGGGGTACTCGGGGGTTGCATGGCGCCGGCCATATAAGGTGTGCATCTCCCAGATGAATCGAGTGCCTCAGTCGTGTTCATAGCAGAGTCCTTGTGCGCGTGGCAGGGTCGTCGTGTTCATGGCAGGGTGTTTGTGTTCATAGCAGAGTCGTTGTGTTCATAGCAGAGTCATCGGGTTCGTAGCAAAGTCGTTCGTAGCATTCTTCTGCAGCTGAAATAGGTAGGCGTCTTGCGCGTGTACCGGTAGTGGCACTGGGAACGGGGCGGGGAGGACGTCGGGCGAGGGACGGGCGGTGAGATGGAGAAGCATGTCCAGCGGGACACGGAAAGTATTCAATCCAATTTATGTATCTAGTACATTCGTATCTGCTCGTAATACACTGCTATAGCTACTGGACGTGAACGGAGCACGCACGCATTCAGAATCTCGAACGAGCGAGCAAAGACGGCATGAGCGCTTAGGTTACTATAATCGGTATCGCGCAACCCCGACGCGCCGTTCTATCCTCCCTCGCCCGACCATGCGAAACGCCTCCTCCTGACCTCCTCCACGCTTCCAAAGGACCCCGCAATACGTGAGCACGTTGAGGGAGCGCAGCTTGACGGATTGCACCGCGTCCGTGATGCTGGCACACCGCGGCGATGCGCGCAAAGCGTTTTCGGGCTCTTGCGTGAAGGACCGGTACACAGTGAGCGGGGCACCATGAGCAGCGTGCCAGGACACGCGCCAAAGAGTCCATCCCGGCGCAAAGCCACGGTGCGGGCTCGCGCGCTGGTATGGTACAGCTTGCCTGTCTTGAAGGCCGCGTCGAACAAGCCCGGGAGACTCATCGAAATCGACGCGGGGCGGCCGGGAGCTTGCGAGGAGGACGTGCGGACAATAGAGAGCGAGAAGACGGAGGGACGTACATTGACATCACCAGGTGTAGATGCTGCCGCGTCCAGGGACGCCGACACGTACTCAACGTGAACGTGTGCCGGAATGTCGAGAATGCTGCGTCGAGACATGCCCGGGAGCATCGATGGAGGCTGACGCAAGGCCGCCCGGGAGTAGATCTAGACGTGTAGACATGGAGAGGAGGGACGGCAGGTGCGTACGAAGGAGGAGAAACGGCAGAGTGACGTCTACTCACGTCGGGACGCACAGATCTTGCGGCCTCCAGAAACGCTGACAGGTCCGGAGCCGGCACTGTCACTTGCGGTCAACCCAGGAGTTGGCAACGTATCCTCCGGGCGAAGGCCTGCGTCGCTAGCGGCAGCGAGAGGTCTGAAGGAACCGTAGCACGATTCAGTCGTAGCTATGTACAGCGGGGGGACGAATACATACCGAGCTCGATGCAAATCCTTGAAGCGGTCTGGAGATGAACGTGCCGAGGCCGGGAGACGTCCGCGCGAGATAGCCGGGAGGTGCTGCGCGCAGCATGACGAGGGAGAATCCGGCGCCGTCCCGGGGAGGTCGAGTTGCGCGAGGCGAGTCAGGTGCATCTGTGCCGGAACGAAGGTCTTGCGCGGTGCAATCTTGACTCTGGGAGCAAGCCCTAGGGATTCGGAGCAGGGCTGGACAGCTCGGGAGGACGGGATACCGTCTCTGAGTGCATCTATGGCGAAACAAGCAGGCCGGTGAGCGCGGCGGCTGGGAGCCGGGAGCATGGCGGCATACCGAGCCTGTTTGCACACCGAGACGCGGTCAGCACACGCCGGGAGTGGGAGCTTAGGGGAAGAAACGCACCGGTTGCCATGTCGAGCAAGCTCTGACGGCGAGGCCGTCCTCTTCCTACGCTCGAGTCACTCGAGTACACGCGGTCTGGTGGCTGCGTCGAAAGGGCGGGGGTGTTCAGCAGATACAGCTCGAAGGACGGTGGGAAGGAGATGATATTAAGCCGGCCGGGCGTGTAGTCGAAGTCGAGGGGTGGAGAAGCCGCATCCCCCGGAGAGAGCAGTGTATTAAAGCCCCTCCGCTGACTCCCAAGGTCCGCGGGACGGCAATGGCCGCAGTTTCGCGATGAATCTTGCGCTCCATATTGGACGACTGCCTGCATCAGGTGTCCACTCTGATGCGCCGCCTGAAGCGTGAGCTGCACACACAAGCGGATCCCGAAATGGACGTTACTCACAGATTTCAACCTGCCGTCACCGTCGGATGCTGCGAGGAATGTTCAGATCGCGATCTGGGTAAGCGAGGACACAGCGGGACAAACAGAGATCCAGCATCGGCGTCGACACCCGATGGGACCACCAGCGCGACGTCCGTCTGTTCGCGTCCGAGTGGTGCGGAACTCGGCTTCCCAGCGAACAGCTGCCAGCTTTCCCGCTCATTGCAGGCAAATCACGACTCGACCACATTCAACACTATGAGTTCTTCTGCTGTCAGTATATGTTCGTGCAAGATGTGCCGTACTCGCCTTCGACGCTGCAGAATTGTGTCCGCTGCGGATGAGCGTACCTTGGGTGGACCGGGAGATGCGATTAGCATGCTAGCCCCGCCAAGCTCCGCGTTCCCATGACATCTTCGTTACTAGCATGGGAGTTGAGTCAGTACCAGGAGCCCCGCGGCGCGGCACGACGAAGGAGGTGACGTACCGTCTTATATGTCCCGCGACAACCTTGGTAGCGTCCTTTCCGCAAGATCGCAATCAGTACCGCGTGGGCCACCCGGAAGTTGCTGTTCAGAAGCTTGCTTGTACCTATGTAATATGTCTCGCATGTCGGACGCATCAATGCCCCATGCTTTAAACCGACAATGGCCTGGGAGGCAACTTTCTTGTCTTCGGAGCACGATCGCGGCCTTCGAGCGCAGTTCCGAGCTTCACAATGCCGCGTGTCCTGTGATTCTCTCGCTGTTAGCGGCGGTGCATGCAGTCCGCGGAGGTCTGCGTTCACTGAACGCAATAAAGAGGCCGTAGACCGTATGAGCGATGGATGGGCCGGGAGACTCCACGAGCCCGCTTGACTGCGACGAAGACACCGTTGTTCTTGTCTACGCGGGCAAGAAATGGTGCAGCCGAGACAGCAGCCCGTACTGGCAACTTCCCGATGCGCGCCGCACGGACTGTTGTCTGTCGCCTGCCTTCTAATCTGTCTCCCGATCGAGGGACCGCACCGGAGTCAATTCTCCTTCCTGCGCTGTAGCTTGCGTCAGTTCCTAAAGACGGTGGATACAACCAAGCACGTACCGAATATTTTTGGAACTCAGAATGTCCAGCTCCCGCACGAAGCCTCTCTTAGACCTCCCAGGCTGGACCTTGAAGGAAAGGTCCGTCGTATCATAGCGAGCAGATCGCAGCGGCGTGCCCGCACCCGAACTGCGCTTAATCCGCGATTCCGCGCTCCGTGATCTTGAATGTTCTGTCTCGATACGTTAGCCACCTTCTATAGAGCGTCCCGACCGTCATCGACTCGGAGAAGATAATACTATATGCTCACCTCGACAAAGCGTGACAAGTACCCGGATCTGGGTCTGACCACACACCTCGGGCTGGTACATGAACAGCGGAGACACAAATCCTAAATTTCACGCGTCAGAGTCACCGGCCAACGCGACCTCTGTTGCTGCGGGTTGCGACACTGCACCGAGCAGCACGCGGCCGCGCAGGGGGTTGCATCGGACAAGCCTGGGTGCGCCCTTGCGGTCGGCCGTCACTAGAGCGCGGCACGGGCTTCTATTCCTGCGATACCAGCCTCGTCGCCACCGGTCTCGGGGCCACTGACCCTCGACATGCCTGGAGATGGGATGGAAGCACGCGGAGTGCGACTCATACGGCGCGCCGCACCAATGTCGGACGGCGGTGTTACACGCACGTGCGGGTACTCGGTGGCATGCAGAGACACGTCAACATTGCACGGACAGGCTCCTATAAGCCAGTCCTGCTGGTATGCGTCAGTCATCGTCCTGGCTCCTCCCCGCACGCTCCCATCCAGCACATTCACTCACCTCGCCGCCGTCATCCGCTCGAGCTCGTCCGCCGTCCATCGGGATCGCGTTCTCCGTGAGTCGCTTTGAAGTTTCCGGGTCGCCCGTGCTGGCCGTGCCCTGTCTGCGAGATTGTCTTGCTGACCGCCGCCTCGTTGTCTACCAGGTCGCCGTTTCGAGTCCTGCTTCAAGCAGCCGTAACGCGTTCCCGGGCGTCCTGTCCTGCCAGCCAACGGTGAGTAGCAAGCTTCTCGCCAACAGTCCAGCACCGACTCACCATCGCCCGCAGTTGTCTTCCGACGTGCACATGTACGTTGGCTCCCACTCCGCGCAGCCTCTCCCAGACTACTCACGAGGTCGTGTACAGCTCTTGCAGACCGAGCGACACATGCAGGCACCTGTGAACCGAATGTAAGTGTCCATCATGTCCGCGAGCGTGTTGCACGATGCTCACCACGACGCAACCTCGGCAGGCATGCTGCCCACGGCACGGAACATCTGTTATGCTCGGTGAGTAGAGTAAGACTGCGTACGTGCTTCGTCGCATGCTGGATCCACAATCACGCTCGCGCGAGCCATGCAAAGAATCAGATATATTCGAGACGGTACTTCGAGATTATACATACAACGACGAGTACTCCTCCGTAGTATAGCCTCCCAGACCTTCAGCCGGCGCAGAGGTCTCGGGAGATCAGACGTCGCCGGCTCACGGAGTCGCTCGTCTCTGCCTGGAGGCACGCACGCTGCAGCAAACTTGACTCACCTGGTCCTTCCGACTCGTTCCCGCCGTGTCCCGCTCTCCCGTTCTCAGATGGATGTCTTCCTGTCTTCCTGCCGAAGGCTCGAGACACGCTGCTTCCTCGGATGCGGCGCCGCGGCGTACGTCTCGCGTTCCGCCACCGAGGAGACAGCCTGCGCGGCTTGATTCTCATATGTACACGCTGAGGGGCGTCTTGCCGAGGTGTTCTGGATGCGGGCGAGGTGGAGGATACGGACGTCGGGGCAACGGACGCAGCGCAAGAGGAGGGGCGTGCAATGCGACATGCGCGGGATGGGAGCGGCGGCAAAGGTGGAGATTACCTCCAGCGCTGTCAGCGCGTCTCAAGTGTGGCTTGTGTAGCAGTAGTAGTGTAATTGCGGTTTGCGCGTGCAAGGCCTTGGAAGGGCTCGCGGCCGCTCTGTTGTCGGCGAGTCGCAAGATCGAAGGTCGTCTTGGAATGCCCCGACGAGAGAGCCTGCTCGGCTAGTAGCGCGTTGTGTCGTGTGTGGTCCGGGCAAGGGACGGACGCGTGCGTCGGCGAGGAACAAGGGTGTGGCGGGCAGAGGATGCGACATGGGCGGGAGAGGGGCAGCCGCAGGAATGGGATGCACGGTGCGCGTCTCCGAGTCGAGCGTAGCCTGTATAATACTTAGTTGTAATGCACTCACCTTGAACGTGTGCATCTTGAAAGCTTGAAGCTTGAAGGCTGCGCGGCCGACTCTGTTGTCGGGTCAAATGCATGGAAGACGTCCCGGAGAGGCGAGTGTTCATGGCTGGAAGTGGAGGCTCGATGCGCTGGCAGCGGCGTGACTGACCTTACTCGAAGATTGAGAAGACGGGCGAGGCGTCCCAAGGGTGTCCGTCACCTTGAGCAAGCGAACACGTTCTTCAACACGCAAGAGCGGAGGAGCACGGGCGGGGGGCGGTTCAGCGGAGGCGTGCGGACTGTGCGGACTCGACAAGACCGACACCATCTGGGTGCGATATCGTCAGAGTATGAGCGTGTTCGGGTATGGGCACGCGGGTGGGTACACACCATGTATGCTGACTGTTGGTGGCATGGCGGATTGCTGCCTAGTGAACAGCGAGAGGGGTGCGGCGGATACGAGACGCGAGCAACGCCGGGGTACACGACGAAGATGGAGGGTGGGCGTACGCAGAGAAGACACAGCGAGTACGCACCTAAGCATCCTGCAGCGACCCTCAACAGGCTGCGCTTGAGGGTTGAGGCCTTGAGGAGCGGCGCAGGGCACCCGGCGACGGCGAGAGAGTGCATGGAAACGAGAGGGGGCACGACAAACAACGGCAAACAGAGGAGCAGACGAGGGCGAGAGAGAGAGAACGACGGACGAGGGCAAGACGAGTGTCCGATCGAGAGCAGCTGCGCTGCTCTCCCGCGCGCCTCCGCACCGCCACGCCCGACGCGTGACGTCAGCGATCGAGGACACATTCCTCGCGTCCTTTCCATCGCTCGCGCACCAGCCTGCTGCCAGGTAGAAAGGGAGCAATCGCGTCAAGCCTCGAGGTGTTGCACAGGATCACTGCGCCACAGCGGGAAAATGCCAAGACCTCGCAACCCGAGAGCGCTCCGTTCCGCAGTTGACCGTCTCCTATGGCTCTGAGTCTGGACTCTGAAGGGTGCATGAAGTTCAAAGAGATCTGTTCGTGGTTCCCGAGTCAGAATTGCTACATAACTGAGCGGAATTTGCAGGACTCACTTCATACAACCACTGGCACGGCGACTTGACGCTTGCGACAACACGCCAGCCATGAGTATGATGGACGACTCCAGATCGGCGTATTCAGGCTACATAAGTAGACTGAAACATAGCGTCGATGGGATGCCACTGCCAGCAGGATGCATAGCTTGTCGGGGGATCCAACCGTCTTGAGCGTGTCGACTCGCGGCCGCGATAGTCCGGCCCCTCTTGCACACAACCGACATCGGGATCTAGCGTTCTTGCAGCTTCCAATTCCAAGAAGCAGCAGTAAGTATGCGATGTCGCCCAACGTCGCAGCGCCGCAGATCCCGGCTACTGACCCAGGTTGCAGCGACAGCTGAACCTACAACCCGCACAGTGATATCATCGTCATGGTCAGGTCTTCGCGAGCTGGCATGCAATAACTCACCTTTCGGCCCAGTCACTGTCAGAGCAACTCCGACGCTGCAGTCGACGTACGGGCTCACGCGGACCGTCTATGTCCTAGCCCCAATCATTCGTCCGTCCGGGGAAAGATCATCGCACTCACCCAGTGCGCACTGGGCATGGGGTGATCCAAGGCTCGGTGCAGTGGTCATCTTTCTCTGACGCGGCTATGCAGCTATGAGACCGCGAATGGTGAGGGTACAGTCGAGAGAAAAGTGGCGAACGTTCAGCTCAGGGGGGCCATGTTACCAATTGGGAAAAGCTGAGCGAGGATCCGCATGCAGCTCATTGCGATAGAACTATCAGGTAGCTATCCGCTGGACGTTCATTA
>WJSG01020629.1:0-12456 GCA_016618145.1 Sanghuangporus lonicericola
TACGTATTGAAAGTCCGATTAAAACATATCCTATCGTAGCGCTGCTAACGCGCGAGTTGTCCTTGTACTTCATACGCGTACCTCTACATCCTCAACATGTCCTCGCTAAGGACCTAACCTCTCTGCCCCGCGGCATTAGGACCAGCGCGGCTTCGCTCTGCCATACGTGGTCTTATGTATTGTCCTGGACATACATGCAGTGAAGTCCGCCATGGCGAATGAGGCTACCGATCCGACCTGTAAGATCTCGTTTGCTCGGCGCATTGGGCAATCTGACTGTGCAAACCATATACAGGTCTGCTTATCGGCTCCGCCGCGACGGTGGACGACCGTGATGTCCTGAGTTTGACATCGTAAGATTCTGTCTCGCTACTGAGCATCATCATGATCAGGCTCATGTTGGTGATCAACAGCGCCCTCAGAGAAACAACGAACGATGCGCAGCATCTCATCAGTGCCCACATGCAATTCCATGTGAGCGAATATCCTCTATATCATGCTTTGAAGCGAGACAGATACTTTGTGCATCCTCCAGAACTTGATCATATCGGCGGGATTCACTCCAGGTCATAAGTTTCAGTAAGTGACCTCCGGATGATGGCATGTCCATGAATACTAAAATCGGGCATCAGTACAGATCAGTGGATTTCGAATTCCCTCCTCTGATAGACGGCGGGGCTTCTTCGTTGCGAACTAGGGCTCTCTGGGGCTTTCGTCAGGATATTTGGTTAGGTTGTTAGGGTCAAGGGAGGGGAGGGAGCAGGAATGGTGGGCACTCTTCACGCAACCCACGGATGTTGGTGAATGACAATCATAATTGTTTTTTTGACCATGACACAGCTCTCTTCGATCTCTTCGACTCTATTCGACTTCCATCCTCTTCCATATCCTGCAAGGACCCAGGCCCACGGCCTATTCCATCTCCCTTGGGGGGTGGAACATTCCTGATGCATCGGTCAGCTTGTACTGGATCAGGACAGGAGAGAAGACACAACGTACCTCAAGGGTCCGCTCGTGCGCACTCACGGGCTGCCAGTGAGCTGGAAGTCCCACCCCGTGTAGCTGTTGACATAGCACGTGTTCACCCTCGGAGCCTGGTAGTACGTCGAGCAACCGACGGGGCCGGTGTAGATCGCATAAGGCAGGCCCTCGTTGCTCGGCTGGTAGATGAAGAGGGAATAGAACTCGAAGCCCGGGGTGAGGCAGCTCTGGTGCGGCTGGATGCTGAGGTCGAAGCCCTTGCACTCCCCGTCTATGCCGCATCCGGCCCCCTTGCAGAAGTAGATCGTCGCGGGGTACTGGCTGTTCGCGACGTCGGCGTGCACGCCGCCCGTGCCGACGGTGACGTTGCCTTGCGCTCCCGCGCTGACGAGGTCCTGGTTGACGACAGGAACCCTCCAGTTGAGACTGTCGTCCCCGGTGACGATTGGGGTCGCGATGATGGGGGTACCGGAGGCGACGGGGGTGGCCTGAACGGCGCCCACGAGGCCGAGTGCGAGGATAACGAAGGAGGAGAGCATTGAGTGCAAGTAGTCGAGTGCTGTAGACTGTCCGCCTGAGGAGTATTTGCTTAGTCTGGGGAGTTGCCACTCTGCACCGTGCTTTATATACTGCAGTTAAGCCAACGCTGGGGTCCATGACATATGGCAAAGACGCACATGCAACTCGGAGCAACCGACATCCGTACTGCTCGCCCGATCATGCTGGTCGACGATGACGACGACTGAACACACAACGGTAATTTTCAAGCTAGAATGCCACAGGGGTACATACCAGACCTGCCCGAGCGACCCTCTAGCATGCGTCATAGATATTTGCTCTGATGTTTAGTACAGGCGCGGAGACTCCAGTTGACCCCGTCTTCAGGCAAGTAGTCGAACCTCACGCTTGACGGTACAACGCTACGGAATGCATGGTAACCAAGTAGCATTAGACGGAGACGGCTTATGAGCCTTTGAGGCGTTGAAGTTCCGCAAGAGTCGTTTGCGATGCTGGCTTCGAATTGTCTGGTTGTACGTACTGTGATGCATATGCAGCTTCCGCGCCCGACAGTGGGCACTTGGCATCATCAAAACTGGACGATAAGAGGTGAGTCCATGAGCATTTGCACAAGAGTCTCGCACAAGGCAGTTTCATACGCACTTGGCAATGTGTCCGCCAGAACAGCTGACTGGCCAAGCGTTGAGTATTTGCAAGGACAAGCACAACACAGACCCCAGAGCGCGTCGTTGCTCAGGGGGTCAAGTACCGCACTAAGGACGAAGGCTGAGTTCTCTTCGCGTTGGCGGCTTGTAATCCACATGCGTCCTTTTGCGAGCTTGCTGCCGGAGCCGGAGCTGCGGAGGACTGGCGACTTGACAGCGAGTGGGTCTAGGCCCCGTTGTAGCAATGTCGCTGACGGCGATGTGCTTGACGCCTGGTTGTCCTTCCACAGTCGCGCTCCAAGAGACGCGTGGATGTCTGTAAGAATTCATCATACTGCCCTGAAGATCCTTGAAATATGACTGCCTTATAATCCCCGAAACAAACAAGCGGATACATACGGTCTCAGCCAATACAGTACTCAGCGTGCCGCTATGCGGCACACCAACGCTCTGCCTGAAGCCCGTGCATAGAGTCTTCGAAGGACAAGCCAGCTCTTCGACAACGCCCTTGTGCGCGATACGACGCGAACTACCAAGAGCGTGAGCACCTTCCGCGGGTAATTAGCTGCGTCGTCCGAAGTCGTTTCAATGATAGGCGGACTCACTAGATATATAGTCCTCTGGACGACCTCCCAGCGGAGACGACGTTTACGCCTGCTTGCATCGTCATCACCAATCTCCTGTCGCTCCAGATCAGAGTTGCAGGCGCAAGCACCGCACTTGGGCCTGGTATGCGCCTCTACGAATGCCCGCAGGACATCACCGCTCACGACTGCGTCGTGAACACTAGGTCCTCCGGAGGCAGGTGAAGCCTGCGTCGCACCTCGAGCGGTGTCGCTGGCTTCTGTTGCGCATTCGGCAGACTCTCCCAGGCCCACGACGTTACCGTCTGGTACCGCGGCCGCGCTTGCTGGGCTCGCCACCACCGTCTCTCCGACGTGATCCCCAATGCCAACGCCATCGTCCTCGTCGCCCGGGGTCTTCAAATCGACCTGCTCGCTATGCAATTCAACACGCTCATCTCCAGAAGACTCCCCCGGTGGCTCCGGAGGCTGAGACCGATTCATTGTTGCGGATATGCCGAAGCCATAGTGGCTCCCTCGTGCCGTCGATAACAGCTGTAACGGAAGCGAGTGAGCTACCGAGATCTCCCTCGCAAACGGACGCCGCCTAGACATGCTACGATCGGCTCGTACGACACTCACCGACATGGTCGAATAGTATGCTTGGATGAGGTCGACCGGTCCTGGCACGACTCCGGAATCCTGTCGGTTGTCGTACTCGTCTTCAAGAGGCGGTTCCGTGGGTTGTTCCTGTATGTGCGGAAAGATGGGTAGATGGGGGAGCGGGCATACGGGCGGAGGTACGTCCTCGTCCTCGGGCGTGTCCTTATCCTCGCCATCGCCATCACCATCCTGCGCGTTCTCTTCCCCACTTCCGTCCTCCGCGATATCGAGCACCGCGACCTCCATCAACACACACACGTCCTCAATCATCGTCCCAACCTCGTCGCTGGGCAGAACTTCCACCGAAGCGTCGGGAAGCAACACCTGTATCTCCACGTCGTCTGCTCGAGTCTCATCCTCGGAGTTCGCCCACCCGCTGTGTAGGAGGTGCTGGAAACTCTCCTTCTCTTGCGGTTCGCGTGTCTGCTCCGCTTCTATCGCCACAAAATGCTGCCCCTCGCGCTCCTCTCGGCTTGCCATGACACTGGCTTGCGCTCCCGGATCTTCTTCTGCTCTGCGACGCTGGAGGGGCCGCTGGCTATCCGACGGGGATGGTGGCGTCGGTCGTTTTGGGAGGCTGGGTGTATCATCATTGAGGGCGGGTCGTTCAGGGAGGGTGGGTCGCTCTGGAAGCGCGGGTCGTTCTGAGAGCGTGGGTCGTGCTGGACAGGTGGGTCGTTCAGGGAGGGTGGGTCGTGCAGGGGGCTGGGGCTGCGCTCGAAGGGTGGATAGTTTTGGGAGGGAGGATTGTTCATGGAGAGTCGAGTTGCGCCCTCGCTGCGGCTGATTGCGCGAGTTGCGCTTAAGACGACCGTGTCTGGATCGCAACATATGGAGGATGTCTCTGCTGTGCTCCAGCTGCTTCTCGATCTTCTCGAGTCTCGCTCGATGCCCGTCGTCGGCTATACGCGCGCATTCCACGTCCAGCAATCCTTTCAGTACTCGCACCTGCACAAGGAAGACTGAACGCACTCACGTTCTCCGACGAATGCCCGGTCATGCTCCTTCCGTGCCGCCCTCTCCCGCTCGAGCGCATCGATGTATGCGGCGATGTCCACGACTCGGACGTCCACCTCCGCCCGGGGTAACTGGCCGACCTCGCTGTGTTTGATCCGCGCGGACGCGCTCAGCGCCCTGGCGTCGTTGCCGGCATCCTTGTATCGCTCGTAGCTCTCGTCGTATGCTGGCCTATGGGCCTTGCAGACGTGCCCTCTGGTAGCTAATGCATGGCACCGCGTGTGGCCGTCGACAAGATACTTGCACAGTGAGTGTGAGGAATTCGGCATCGCGGACCTCAGAAAGTGTGGAATCGATGTCAGGAAGGTCGAGGGCAGCAAGGAAACATAGCAGTAGGGAGACGATTGCGTGTCGCTTTCGATACCATGGCCGACCCGGATAAGGTTTGCAACGAGGGACAGCGCTTGGATGAGGGGACGCATTGGGGAGGCAGAATGCCGCGTTATAAGCTGTTGCTCGAGCTGGTTGGTAAGACTCTCCTCGCATGCCGCTTACGACGGGGCTAAAATAATCGTGAATGCGTACATGAGACAGATACAGAGCTCAGACCGTCAAGACAACATGACTGTCGTCGGCGCGATCAAAGCACACATACGACCGCCCGCGAACTCTCAACATACGGATTGATGGACGGAGCGCACGGCAGATTACCCTGAGGATGAAGACGATACACCTGAGCAGCTGCCTGACACGAGGCAGATGAGAGAGGAATACTCGCCGCTGATTGGCCCTGAAACCTCAGGCAATGGCCCCATCTCCTCGTCAACCTGCTTCGCGATGGCGTCCTCATCGTTTCCGTGGCCACCAAAGGTACGGAGGTGCGCATGCCAGTGCTGTCTGAACGACTGCCACAGCGACCGTGTCTCGTCCACGACTTTCTGAACCTCTTCCGGGAACTGCCCATCCTTGTCGCGCGCAGCCAGGAAGTCGTAGCGCGCCCTGAACTTCTTCATCAGCGCGATGCCATCTGCACGCAGCTTCTCGAGCTCGGCGAGACGTTCATTATGGCGTTCATTCTCTATGCGACGTGCCATGAGCGCAACCGACACACATCGATGAACTAGCCCGCGTACCTCCTCCAAAGAACTTGGCGTTGTGCTGACGCCGCCAGTGCGCCTCCTGGTCCATGTTCATGACGTACCACATGATCATATTCACGGCGGCCTGGACATGTCCGCGACGTTCGAGCGGCGTGCGATGGACCTGTGACGCGACGACGAGAGACCGCCCCATGATCGCCACCTCCTCGGCGGCGCAGTGGTAGTTGTCCTTCATTTCGTAGTATTCATCATGATGAGCCTTGCAGTACTCCGACTTCTTGCACTTCGCGAATATGCACCGTGTGGGCGGGTCGCCGAACGTCAAGACGCATTGAGGCATGGTGGATGGGCTGGCGAGAATCGCAGCGTCGCAGAGGAAGTGTTGCAGGGAGGAGAACGCAAAGCTCGTAGCGCTCATCTTGACGGCTGGTGAACGTGTCAGGGCGACATGTCTTGCGGCACCAACAGCGCGTCCGCGACGTGCAAGGAAGGGAGCCTGATGAACGAAGGCGGTCAACGGTAACGCACCCAATTTGTTGCTGACAGCCGAACTCCTTGCTGCCCCGCAGCGTGAGTTTCCCTTCCGAACAGCGACGGAGCGTATCAGTTATTGCTGTCACTTTCCTCTGGAATCCACCGAATGCATTGATGAGCTACTTCGTCTTCTTGAAATGTCATGGTTGGAGAAAGCGATAGCCCCTTGCATTCGAAATTTCTCCGCTGTGCTCAACTTCTGTGACCGCCAGCCATATTGTAGCTCCGTACGCTCCGTGGTGGGAGACAATATCTCATTGCAAGTGACAGTAAGGGTGGAGGGAGTCGTAGAAAGCGGAAACCAGGGAGACGACATGACGGTCAAGGGCAAGCCAAAGAGACGCTCATCTACGCTCGTGGATCCGCTCAGATCCGCTCACTTCGACCTCAACCACAACCACGACATAACCGGTACCCGGGATCCCTTGGCCGTGCAATTACTACGTGCCCATACATTTGTCGGTCAACCTGTTCATTGCATCGTCGTAAGACGTGCGGATCTGCTTATTTGCGGACAGAAAGGTCGAACTCACCGTAGAATCGCATCCTTGCTGCGTACGCCCAAAAAGACTGCAACTCCGACCACAGCGCATGCCTAAACGGCGCAAATTGATGCTCAGCAAGCCGCATACACCAGGACTCCACTGCAAACTCACCAACGCGACTCGCCCCGCCACCTCGATCCCACTACGCTCTTCGCCATGCGACCCGACCGCCGGTGCCGTCTCAGTGCGGAGAGTCTCCTTGGGCTCTTGCTCCTTCTTTGACAACTCTGCCGCTTTCCTTCTCCTGTACTCGTTGAGTACCCTGATCCGGTGCTTCACCTGCTCGCGCCGCCTCTCTGCCTCCTCAGTGGTCTCCTCCTGTGACGACGTCCAGTTCTCCGACTTTTCCGCCTGGCTGTGGTCAGCCGTATCCTCGTTGTGAGTCGGCTGCCCTTCGGGTCCGACCACCGACTCGGTTTCCTCAGGCTCGTCGCATACCGCCTCCACCGCCCCAGGCGGCACCTCAACCTCTCGCCGAGCCGTGCCCGCCTCCTCATGTGTCTCCTCGCGGTCACCTTGCACTGTCTCCTCCGCTCGTCGCTGTTCCATCTGTGGCTCCTCCTTCATTCGTAGCTCGACCTCCGACCGCCCCTGTCCTGCCTTCCGGTCTTCGTCTTCTCTTCCATTCCTCTGCTCTTCTTCGAGAGCAACTCCGCGTTCTCGGATCCTCCGGAGCACGGCCACGACACCCGTCCTCCTCCGTTGGAGCTCGCCCACCGCCTCCAGCGCACGATGCTCAGCTGCAACCGTCTCTGCGTCAGCCTTGCGGACCTACAGTCTAATCTGGACACTCACGTTCAGTCAAGAACCGTCTACTCAGCATCATACGCGTCTCAACCTGGTCGTCCAGTGCTTGCAAGTACCGCTCCAGGTCTCCCACGTCCCGCTGCAAGATCTCGTGGGCAGTATCGGTGTCGGCATCTCGAGCGACGAGCCCGTCGAGGGTTCGCAGGTCCTCCGCTGCAGCGCCTCCCCGGGCCACCAGAGCGTGATACTCTGTATTGTGGACAGCGCAGAAAGGCTCGTTTCGCGCGACCTCGAGGTTGCAGTGTGCGTCGTGCTCAGAGGTGAGGCGGGCTTGACAATTGCGCAGGTGGACCATCGAGAATATGAGTGGGTGCTCGGGTCTCTCTGGAGGAGGAAGATGGAGACGGTCCACATTGTTCACGTTCAAGTCCTTGTGCAACGCCGCAAGGGCGTGGGGCTCGCATGTGCACAGTTCTATCTAGCATCTGAACGAAGACGATCATCATGGCGCCAGACGTGTGCTTCCCTCGATACGATAGGTCGACATCGAGGTGTTGTGCTGCGGTAGTGTTTGCACGCTGCCTCTATCGGTTCACTAGGCCCACGTATATCCTACTTCCGGTCCAAACCTGCGTGCTTGCGTTTCGCCCTGGAAGTCAAGCTGTACGTACACGAGACCTTCCCTAAGTTTAGCGAATCCGACTCAACTCCGTCCGCCTGCCGAAAGGTCGGTCCGCCAAGTGCCATGCCCAAGACTACCCTCTTCTATCCTCCCGCTCCCGAGTCAAACCCAAGCCAAGTGTCGTCACTGCGCCAAGACACAGGGCCATACGCCATGGGACTCCGAAGCATGCCACGACTCCGAAGGCAACCACGCCCTGAAGCACGACAGAGCGCGCGGTCGGTCCTAAATTCGCCTTCCGACCATACCCAGGATACTCACCAACAACACCTCTCCGCTAAATTCATCCTTCTCCTCTTCGGCGATCGTGGAGTCCAGAACTTGCTTCACCAGACTGCGCTGCGACTTCAAGTGGTCCACCTTGTCTGCGTGTTCCGCAGCGGCTGCCATACGGCTTGATGTCAGTTCCTTGCTGTGCGACGATACTCGAGACAAGCACGCCAGCGGAAGAGTCATGGATGATGGATCCCACGTACGTTTACACTGGAACAGCTGCTGATGCGCTTCGACCACCTGGAGCTCCTCGTCGAGAGCGGCCAGGTAGCTCCGGACGTGTGCCGTCACGTCCGTCGTGCGGGCGCGGCCTGACCTGAAGTCATTCATGGTCGCGTCGGTCTTGGCATGCGACTCTTCCGCCGCTTGCATGACCTGGTCGAGCTTCAAGTATGCAAGGCGGTGTTCTTCGCGGTGGACGGGGCAGAACCTCTCGGGCTTCCTGGCGGGAGTGGCGCAGCGCGTCTGTTCGTCGTATGCGAGATGGGCTGCGCAGCGAGTCATGACGGCGTCGTAAGTGGATGTGTTCCCGCTGAAGACTGGTGAGTGATCACTCACGCAGACCTGTTCGAAGAGACAGCTCACCGCTCCCGGATCCTCTGGTTCACTTGCACTTGCACTTGTTGAACCTGCCTCTGGAACGCCACCTCCTGCGCCCTTTCTTCCGGTGTCTGCCGCTTCCGCTGCTCCTCCAGCATCAACAGGTATTGCTTCCAATCTTCGATGTTGGCCGCGATGGCAAGCGCGACGGTCCGCTTATCGCGGAGAGCCTTCAAGCACTCCGCAAAAGCCGGGTCCGCTGCGAACACAGCGTATACATACGCAAGTGTGAGTCCGATCGCGCATCCGAGTGAAGAATGCAAGACCACGTACGTTCGACGAAGAACTGGCTCGTATGCTCGTGCCACCCCACGACCGCCCGCTGGATGCACTCCGTATAGGCGTTCACCGTCTCCACCATTTTGCCGACCTCCTCCGGGTTCCGCGAGCATGTAAAGCCGCCCGTGGTGATACCTTCGACCAGTCTCTCCAGCTTGCAGAGCTCCTCGTACACCTTCCTGTATGCGTCCATCTGTCTCCAAAACTCCGCAGAGTGCTCTTCGCAGCACGGCTTGCCAGGCGGCAGCGGCTTGGTGCATCGCGTCTGTTGGCCGTTCTCCCCGGGAGTCTGAGCGAGGCACTGTTGCATGAAGGAACGAGCAAGAGGATGCGATGAGGGTCGATGTGGGCGGTCTCTGCACAAGGTGCGTTTGCTCTGCCTCCCACGGCGTACGCGTCGCTGAGATTGAGTTCTGCCTCAGAAACGGGAAGCTTCCTTCGCGGATTCGCCAGGTATGGCCACTGCCGCTTCGGGAATTCGGGCTAAAGAGCTCAGGCTTGCCTCCTTAGTAGTTGTCGTCGAGCCACGTTGCGTGGAGGTCCCCTGCATACTTAGAACCTGTTGCGTGATTCTCATGAAACATAAGCAGATCGTCGACATCCAGTGCGCGAGGGCGGAATCTTTGCCAGGCCAATGTCCCCTCTATGGCACAGACGTAAACAGTTGCGTTCGTGCAGATACCGCAGCAACAGTTGCTGGTTCAGCAGCGCGCGTAGCAACAGCACACATGAAGCAAGCAAGGAATACTGCCAGACCACAGAGACGTCAGCGTTCCATGCAAGAGACTTGCGGACGCTCCTACCTTGGCTATATAGGCGACATCGCCCACAAAGACGGGCTCGTATCCCCACCCCTCACATTCCAAGAGCGAATTCGGGCGAGTGAGACGGCGCAGACATACGTAGTCATAGCCGCGGACAACGGTGACACTTGGCGTGGTGATGTGTGTAGCGGTGAATCTAGTGATACAAAGTCGATCCTGAAGAATACGTCAGACGACTCGTGTCGGCGCGATTGCATAGGGACTCACCGAAACATCCTGAATTTACTCGTCCCATCGCATGGCGGAGGGCACCCAATATGATACACCGTACTCCTCGTCCTGATCGTCCAGCCAGCAAAGCCCGTCCCTGAGCAGCATATTGCTGAGCGCCGTCCGCGCACGCTCTTCCGTCCATCCTCTGCGTGCCACCAACGCCTGCTCCGAGACCCGTCCGCCGTCTTCCTGCGCAACCGCAAGCACGACCGCCTGGTCCGCATCGAGTTCCCTCGGGACGCTCCGCACCATCTTCTTCCCGCCACCGACGTCGATGACCTCGTACCCAGCAGAGAGCGGCTTGAGGGTCTTGATGCTCCGCATCACGTCGTCCTCCGTGATGACGTCCCCGCCCACCCCGCGCAGCTTGCTCACCAGCCGTATGAGCTCGCCCATCTCAATCAGGCCTCCGTTGCGCTCCCGGGTGCTCACGCACACGTCGACGATCTGCACCCCGAGCTCGTACTGCCAGTCGCCGAGGTTGAGCATCTCGGCCCACCAGCCGCCCTTGCGCGGGCCTGCGAGCGGGTCGACGCCGATGGTCGTGCACATCTGCTGGAACGCATGGCGGAAGGAGGGCTCCTGGCGGATGCGTTCTCGGTGTGTGGAGGCGTAGTGCGCGAGTGCGCTGCGGAACTGGGCGAGCTGGGCGTGGAGGAGGTCGACTTGCGCTTGGGAGATCTCGTTGGAGAGCTCGGCGAAGGAGCGCTTGGATTGCTGCTGTCGGTCAAACGCAGAGATGCCGACGCCCCCGAGCCTATGCATATCGCAGTTTGCAGTTCAGAAGATTCGACTTAGAAGCGAGTTCGAGACATGAGTTGGTGAGTGGGACTCGGAAGGAGAGTCGCATGAGCTCGAGTCTGGCAGCCGTACTCTCATCTTAGATAAGATAGACGCCTGGCTACACATCTCTACTCTCTACCGTCAAGTGGCCACGCTATACGTACATTGATACGAGTATACCAACCAAGAGTACACGGTCACTTGTGTCGGCACGCTATAGGAACAGGCTGTTCTACAAAAAGGATGGCAAGGAAAGTGGCCAGCTTGTGCGAGCCCAACATGAAATGCTCTCCAGCTCCCCGATCATCAATCCCAATCCTCGTCGAAGAGCTCCATCTCGCTGCTCTCGACGCGGTACAAGTACTTGAAAGCCTGGTCCCGTCGATACTTCAGTATCTCGAGGTACTCGCGGTGTGCGTGATCGACTGAAGGCCCGCGGATCAATACAACCTCACCAGAGCGACAAAGTACTTACTGACCTTGCGTGAAGAACTGTGCATGATGTTCCTCCCTCTTCTTGACAGCCCTATCCAACCACTCGAGGTATGCCCTCGCGATCTCCGCGACGTACGCCAGATCTTCCTGCCCCAGGCCCTCCACATGCGTGTCTCCGATGCTGACAAACGCCTCGTCCAACGCCTCCATCTCCAGTGTCGCCTTCTTGTACGTGTCGGTACGCCGCACGTAGAACTGATGGTGCTCTACACAATAGTGCGTCCCGGCAGGCGGGGCCTTCGTACATTGCTTTTGGCGGCCGTCGCTCAGTGTCACTTGAGCCCAGCAACGCGGCTTTCCCATCCCGACAGAAATCAACAGAGCTCGTGACGAACAATGGTGAGGGTCACTTCAGGCGGAATGAGCGTACGATAAAGAGTTCACGTTGAGCTCGCCCTCCAACGCGATGCATGCGGTAAAGTTCTCCTCCACACGTATGACCTGCCTCGTGCTTCCCATTCAGGCGGTCGCACTACCACTCCGATCCACGATTGGGTATGATATAGCACATATACCTACAGACATACAGATCCGATCCATGAGTAGAGAAACAAACTACGCGGAGAGAACCTGTTAGACAAAGAACAAAGCACGTTATACAGTAGCTACAAATCCGATCCATGAGTAGAGAAACAAAATACGAGAGAACCTTTTCCACAGAAGAAGGAGAACAGAGCACGTTATACAGATTCAAGCAGCCCTCGCAACATTCCCGGGCTGATACGGAGCCTGCGGGTCACCAAAGCACCTGCCCCCCCGGCGGTTGAGGTGGCGCATGTACGCGTCCTTCCTGCTGAACGTGCGCCGGCACCCGCCCACCATGAAGAGCCCGCCGAAGTCCCACACCGGCTGCTCGCTCAAGACGGCGTCCGGCACCCCGAAGTCCGCCGCCTCGATGAGGGGCACCCCGCNTCCGGCACCCCGAAGTCCGCCGCCTCGATGAGGGGCACCCCGCAGCACAGATAGAGCTTCTCCGGGCTGTCGCCCTTGTGCGTCTCGACGTGCCGCCGGAAGTCGGGCCCGCGGCGGTTCCACTGGACGAATTCGCAGTGCG
>WJSG01020630.1:0-14473 GCA_016618145.1 Sanghuangporus lonicericola
GACCAGTCGTTGATACAGGAACGGTACGAGACTCTGATGCGTGTTGAAGGCACGTTCGGCCTCGTTCCGCTTGACATGCTCTACTGCGCCGTGCTGGAAAATGTGTTCCCGCTCCAGAGCCGAGTGGCGGGGATGCATGATCGCCTCAAGCGTGTCCTCGAGTACCTCGTCGCCCTGCAGGATCCCAAGGGCGTATCTCCCGCGACCCTCGAGAAGCTGACAGGCATGCCCACCACAGAGTCCGTCCCCATCCTCAACAAACTGCGTTCCATCGTCCTCTTCGAGCGCGACAACGTCGAATCACCGTTCCGGATCATCCACGCTACCTTCCGAGAGTTCCTCGTCGACAAGTCGCGCTCTGGAGAGGCGTTTTACGTCAACGCAGAGCAGGTTCACGGACGTCTTGCGGACGACTGCATGAAAGTGGTGCGGTCCTACCTTGATGACAGGTGGCGGGGCCACACTGGGACACCTGAAATCCTTTATCAGCTCTTTTCGCAGGGCGCCGGATGCCTCGCGGTATCGCCCTATGTTCAATACGCGTACACATTCCACGACCATCATCTTAGACATGCACCCCACATGCAACCTCCCACCCTGCGCCACGACCCCTGGAATGGGCGGGCGGTCGATCCAGAATTTCTTCCACTAATCCCTACACTTGCGTCCTATATGCGCGATCCTGACCGCTCGACTACCGAACCAAATCACGACAGGCTGCTTACCATCATAGATCGGTTGCGACAATCTCTGCCCGCAGGAGACAAATTTCAAGATGCACTATCTGAGGTGACGGCAAACCTTACGAGTGCGAACTGGGGCCGAATGAGTTCGAACTTCTTCGTAAGTTTACCTCTCCGTTGTGAGCTGTCCCTAACTTCTCCGCCCCGCGGCATTAGGACCAGCACGGCTTCGATCTGCCATGCGTGGTCTTATGTATTGTCCTGGACATACATGCAGTGAAGTGCGCCATGGCGAATGAGGCTACCGATCCGACCTGTAAGATCTCGTTTGCTCGGCGCATAGGGCAATCTGACTGTGCAAACCATATACAGGTCTGCTTACCGGCTCCGCCGCGACGGTGGACGACCGTGATGTCCTGAGTTTGACATCGTAAGATTCTGTCTCGCTACTGAGCATCATCATGATCAGGCTCATGTTGGTGATCAACAGCGCCCTCAGGGAAACAACGAACGATGCGCAGCATCTCATCAGTGCCCACATGCAATTCCATGTGAGCGAATATCCTCTATATCTTGCTTTGAAGCGAGACAGATACTTTGTGCATCCTCCAGAACTTGATCATATCGGCGGGATTCACTCCAGGTCATAAGTTTGAGTAAGTGACCTCCAGATGATGGCATGTCGAATTCCCCCCTCTGATAGACGGCGGGACTTCTTCGTTGCGGACTAGGGCTCTCTGGGGCTTGCCAGGATATTTGGTTAGGTTGTTAGGGTAGAGGGAGAGGAGGGAGCAGGAATGGTGGGCACTCTTCGCGCAACCCACGAATGTTGGTGAATGGCAATCATGATTGTTTTTTTGACCATGACACAACTCTCTTCGATCTCCTCGACTCTATTCGACTTCCATCCTCTTCCATATCCTGCAAGGACCCAGGGCCCACGGCCTATTCCATCTCCCTTGGGGGGTGGAACATTCCTGATGCATTGGTCAGCTTGTACTGGATCAGGACAGGAGAGAAGACACAACGTACCTCAAGGGTCCTCTCGTGCGCACTCACGGGCTGCCAGTGAGCTGGAAGTCCCACCCCGTGTAGCTGTTGACATAGCACGTGTTCACCCTCGGAGCCTGGTAGTACGTCGAGCAACCGACGGGGCCGGTGTAGATCGCATAAGGCAGGCCCTCGTTGCTCGGCTGGTAGATGAAGAGGGAATAGAACTCGAAGCCCGGGGTGAGGCAGCTCTGGTGCGGCTGGATGCTGAGGTCGAAGCCCTTGCACTCCCCGTCTATGCCGCATCCGGCGCCCTTGCAGAAGTAGATCGTCGCGGGGTACTGGCTGTTCGCGACGTCGGCGTGCACGCCGCCAGTGCCGACGGTGACGTTGCCTTGCGCTCCCGCCCTGACGAGGTCCTGGTTGACGACAGGAACCCTCCAGTCGAGACTGCCGTCCTCCCCGGTGACAATTGGGGTCGCGATGATGGGGGTACTGGAGGCGACGGGGGTGGCCTGAACGGCGCCCACGAGGCCGAGTGCGAGGATAACGAACGAGGAGAGCATTGAGTGCAAGTAGTCGAGTGCTGTAGACTGTCCGCCTGAGGAGTATGTGCTTAGTCCGGGGAGTTGCCACTCTGCTTTATATACTACAGTTCAGTCAACGCTGGCGTCCATGACATATGGCGAAGACGCACATGCAACTCGGAGCAACCGACATCCGTACTGCTCGCCCGATCACGTTGGTCGACTTTGACAACGACTGAACTAGCGGTCAGCACACAAGTGTAATTTGCAAGCTAGAGGACCACAGGGGTACATACCAGAACAAGTCCTGCCCGAGCGACCCGCTAGCGTGCGTCGTAGATATTTGCTTTGATTTTTGGTACAGGCGCGGAGACTTCAGTTGACCCCGTCTTCAGGCAAGTAGTCGAAACTCACGCTTAAAAGTACGCCGTTACGGACTACATGGTAACCAAGTAGCATTAGACGGAGACGGCTTATGAGCTTTTGAGGCGTTGAAGTTCCGCAAGAGTCGCTTGTGGTGCTGGCATCGAATCGTCTGGTTGTACGTACTGTGATGCATATGCAGCTTCCGCGCCCGACAGTGGGTACTTGGCATCATCAAAACTGGACGATAAGAGATGAGTCCATGAGCATTTGCACAAGAGTCTCGCACGAGACAGTTTCCTACGTACTTGGAAATGTGTCCGCCAGAACAGCTGACTGGCCAAGCGTTGAGTATTTGCAAGAACAAGCACAACACAGACCCCAGAACGCGTCGTTGCTCAGGGGGTCAGTACCGCACTAAGGACGAATGCTGAGTTCTCTTCGCATTGGCGGCTTGAACTCCACATCCGTCCTTGTGCGAGCTTGCTGCCGGTGGTGCCCGAGCTGCGGACGACTGGCGACTCGACAGCGAGTTGGTCTGGGCCCCCTTGTAGCAATCTCGCTGACGGCGATGGGCTTGACGCCTGGTTGTCCTTCCACAGTCGCGCCCCAAGAGATGGCGTAGATGTCTGTAAGAACTTATCATACTGCCCTGAAGATCCTTGAAATATGACTGCCTTATCATCGCCGAAACAAACAAGCGGAAACATACGGTCTCAGCCAATACTCAGCATGCTGCTATGCGGCACGCCAACACCTCTGCCTGAAACCCGTGCATAGAATCTTCGAAGAAAACGCCAGCTCTTCGACAACGCCCTTGTGCGCGATACGACGCGAACTACCAAGAGCGCAAGCACCTGGTTCCGCGAGTACTTAGATGCGTCGTCCAATTTAGTTCGGATGACATGCGGCTCACCAAATATACGGTCCTCCGGACGACCTCCCAGCGGAGACGACGTTTGCGCCTACTTGCATCGTCATCAAGGATCTCCTGTCGCTCCAGATCAGAGTTCCGAGCGCAAGCACCACACTTAGGTGTGGCATTCGCCTCTCTTGATGACCGCAAGACGTCGCCGCTCACGACTGCGTCGCAAACACTAGGTACTCCGGAGGCAGGTGAGGCCTGGGTCTCCCCAGGAGCGGTGCCGCTCAGGGATTCCGTTGCGCACGCGGCGGACGGAGACCTAGAGTCGTCCACGCACGCAACGTCGTCTGGTACCGGGGCTGCACTTGCTGGTCTCGCCCCCATTATTCCTGCGACGTCGTCTTCTGAACGTGCAATAGCAACGCCGTCCTCCTCCTCGCTCGGAGCCTCCCAACGGACCATCTCACTATGGAGCTCAGCATGCTCGCCTCCAGCAGACTGATCCACTGCGGACGTAGCGGGAGAGCGAACCTCTGTTGCAACCATAATGCTGTCGAAGTGGCTCGCGCGTGCCGTCGATAACAGCTGTAACGGAAGCGAGTGAGCTACCAAGATCTCCCTCGCAAACGGACGCCGCCTAGACATGCTATGATTGCCCCGTACGACACTCACCGACATGGTCGAATAGTATGCTTGTATGAGACCGACCGGTCCTGGCACGACTCCGGAATCCTGTCGGTTGTCGTACTCGTCTTCAAGTCGCGGTTCCGTGGGTTGTTTCTGAATGTGCGCAAAGATGGGTAGAGGGGGGAGCGGGCATATGGGCGACGGTACGTCCTCGTCCTCGGGCGCGTCCCTATCCTCGCCATCGCCATCTTCATCTTCATCCTGCCTGTACTCTTCCCCAATTCGGCCCTCCGCCATATCGAGCACCGCGACCTCCGTGATCACACACACCTCATTTGACGTCCCAACCTGGTCGCTGGGCAGAACTTCCACCGAAGCGTCGGGAAGCAGCACCTGTATCTCCACGTCATCTGCTCGAGTCTCATCATTGCAGTCCGACGGCCCGCTGTGCAGGAGGTGTTGGACACTCTCCTTCTCTTGGGGTTCGAGTGTCTGCTCCGCTTCGATCGCCACGGAATGCTGCCCCTCGCGCTCCTCTCGGCTTGCCATGACACTGGATTGTGCTCCCGGATCTTCTTCGGCTCTGCGACGCTGGCGGGGCCGCTGGCTATCCGACGGGGATGGTGGCGTCGGTCGTGTTGGGAGGCTGGGTGTATCATCATTGAGGGCGGGTCGTTCAGGGAGGGTGGGTCGCTCTGGAAGCGCGGGTCGTTCTGAGAGCGTGGGTCGTGCTGGACAGGTGGGTCGTTCAGGGAGGGAGGGTCGTGCAGGGAGCTGAGGCTGTGCTCGAAGGGTGGATCGTTCTGGGAGGGAGGATTGTTCATGGAGAGTCGAGTTGCGCCCTCGCTGCGGCTGATTGCGCGAGTTGCGCTTAAGACGACCGTGTCTGGATCGCAACATATGGAGGATGTCTCTGCTGTGCTCCAGCTGCTTCTCGATCTTCTCGAGTCTCGCTCGATGCCCGTCGTCGGCTATACGCGCGCATTCCACGTCCAGCAATCCCTTCAGTACTCGCACCTGCACAAGAAAGACTGAACGCACTCACGTTCTCCGACAAATGCCCGGTCATGCTCCTTCCGTGCCGCCCTCTCCCGCTCCAGCGCATCGATGTATGCGGCGATGTCCACGACCCGGACGTCCACCTCCGCCCGGGGTAGCTGGCCGACCTCGCTGTGTTTGATTCGCGCGGACGCGCTCAGCGCCCTGGCGTCGTTGCCCGCATCCTTGTATCGCTCGTAGCTCTCGTCGTATGCTGGCCTGTGGGCCTTGCAGACGTGCCCTCTCGTAGCCGGTGCATGGCACCGCGTGTGGCCGTCGACAAGATACTTGCACAATGAGTGTGAGGAATTCGGCATCAGAGACCTCAGAAAGTGTGAATTCGATGTCAGGAAGGTCGAGGGCAACAAGGAAACATAGCAGCAGGGAGACGATTGCGTGTCGCTTTCGATACCATGGCCGACCGCGGATAAGGTTTGCAACGAGGGACAGCGCTTGGGTGAGAGTACGCATTGGGGAGACAGAATGCCGCGTTGAAAGCTTCGCGGAATCGCGGGTCGTGCGTTGCTCGAGCTGGATGGTAAGACTGTCCTCGCATGCCGCTTACGACGGGGCTAGAGCAATCGTGAATGTGTACATGAGACAGATACGTAGCTCGACCGTCGAGACAACATGACTGTCGTCGGCGCGATCGGAGCACACATACGACCGCGAACTCCCAACATACGGGTTGACAAACGGAGCGCACGGCAGATCACCCTGGGATTGAAGACGATACACTTCAGCAGCTGCCGCACACGGGAGAAAGGATGATGCTTGCCGCTGACTGACCCTCAAACCTCGGGCAATGGCCCCATCTCCTCGTCTACCTGCTTCACGATGACGTCCTCATCGTTTCCGTGACCACCAAAGGTACGGAGGTGCGCATGCCAGTGCTGCCTGAACGACTGCCACAGCGACCGAGTCTCCTCTACGACTTTCTGGACCTCTTCCAGGGACTGTCCATCCTTGTCGCGCGCAGCCAGGAAGTCGTAGCGGGCCCTGAACTTCTTCATCAGCGCGATGCCATCTGCACGCAACTTCTCGAGCTCGGCGAGACGTTCGTTATGGCGTTCATTCTCTACGCGACGTGCCATCAGCGGAACCGACACACCGAGATGGGCTAGCCCGCGTACCTCCTGCAAAGAACTTTGCGTTGTGCTGACGCCGCCAGTGCGCCTCTTGGTCCATGTTCATGACGTACCACATGATCATATTCACGGCGGCCTGGACATGTCCGCGACGTTCGAGCGGCGTGCGATGGACTTCTGACGCGACGACGAGAGACCGCCCCATGATCGCCACCTCCCCGGCCGCGCAGTGGTAGTTGTCCTTCATTTCGTAGTATTCGTCATAATGAGCTTTGCAGTACTCCGACTTCTTGCACTTCGCGAATATGCACCGTGTGGGCGGGTCGCCGAACGTCAAGACGCACTGAGGCATGGTGGAAGGGCTGGAGAGAACCGCAGCGTCGCAGAGGAGGTGTTGCAGGGAGGAGAACGCAAAGCTCGTAGCGCTCATCTTGACGGCTGGCGAACGTATAAGGGCGACATGTCTTGCGGCAGCAACGACGCGTCCGCGACGTGCAAGGAAGGGAGCCTGATGAACGAAGGCGGTCAATTGCGGTAACGCACCCAATCTGTTGCCGACAGCCGAACTCCTTGCTGCCCCGCAGCGTGAGTTTCCCTCCCGAACAGCGACGGAGCGTATCAGTCATTGTTGTTACATTCATATGGAATCCAACGAATGCATTGATGAGCTACTTCGTCTTCTTGAAATCTCGTTTGAGAAAGCGATAGCCTCTTGCATTCGAAATTTCTCCGCTGTGCTCAACTTCTGTGACCGCCAGTCATATTGTAGCTCCGTACGCTCCGTGGTGGGAGACAATATCTCATTGCAAGTGACAGTAAGGGTAGAGGGAGTCGTAGAAAGCGGAAACCAGGGAGACGACATGACGGTCAAGGGCAAGCCAAAGAGACGCTCATCTACGCTCGTCCGCTCAGATCCGTTCACTTCGACCTCAACCACAACCACGACATAACCGGTACCCGGGATCCCTTGGCCGTGCAACTACTACGTGCCCATACATCTGTCGGTCAATCTGCTCATTGCATCGTCGTAAGACGTGCGGATCTGCTTATTTGCGGACAGAAAGGTCGAACTCACCGTAGAATCGCATCCTTGCTGCGTACGCCCAAAAAGACTGCAACTCCGACCACAGCGCATGCCTAAACGGCGCACAGCTATGCTCAGCAAGCCGCATACACCAGGACTCCACTGAAAACTCACCAACGCGACTCGCCCCGCCACCTCGATCCCACTACGCTCTTCGCCATGCGACCCGACCACCGTTGCCGTCTCAGTGCGCAGAGTCTCCTTGGGCTCTTCCTCCTTCTTTGACAACTCTGCGGCTTTCTTTCTCCTGTACTCGTTGAGTACCTTTATCCGGTGCTTGACCTGCTCGCGCTGCCTCTCTGCCTCCTCCTGTGACGACGTCCAGTTCTCCGACTTTTCCGTCTGGCTGTGGTCAGCCGTATCCTCGTTGTGGGTCGGCTGTCCTTCGGGTCCGACCACCGACTCGGTTTCCTCAGGCTCGTCGCATACCGCCTCCACCGCCCCAGGCGGCACCTCAACCTCTCGCCGAGCCGTGCTCGCTTCCTCATGTGTCTCCTCGCGGTCACTCTGCACTGTCTCCTCCGCTCGTCGCTGTTCCGGCTGTGGCTGCTCCTTCATCCGTAGCTCGACCTCCGACCGCCCCTGTCCTGCCTTCCGGTCTTCGTCTTCTCTTCCATTCCTCCGCTCTTCTTCGAGAGCAACTCCGCGTTCTCGGATCCTCCGGAGCACGGCCACGACACCCGTCCTCCTCCGTTGGAGCTCGCCCACCGACTCCAGCGCACGATGCTCAGCTACAATCGTCTCTGCGTCAGCCTTGCGGACCTACAGTCGAATTTGGACACTCACGTTCTGTGAAGAATCGTCTACTCAGCATCATACGCGTCTCAACCTGGTCGTCCAGTGCTTGCAAGTACCGCTCCAGGTCTCCCACGTCCCGCTGTACGATCTCGTGGGCAGTATCGGTGTCGACATCTCGAGTGACCAGCCCGGTGAGGTTTCGCAGGTCCTCCGCTGCAGCGCCTCCCCGGGAGATCAGAGCGTGATACTCTGTATCGTGGACAGCGCAGAAAGGCTCGTTTCGCGCGACCTCGAGGTTGCAGTGTGCGTCGTGCTCAGAGGTGAGGCGGGCTTGACAATTGCGCAGGTGGACCATCGAGAATTCGAGTGGGTGCTCGGCTCTCTCTGGAGGAGGAAGATGGAGACGGTCCACCTTGTTCACGTTCAAGTCCTTGTGCAACGCCGCAAGGGCGTGGGGTTCGCATGTGCACAGTTCTATCTAGCACCTGAACCAAGACGATCATCATGGTGGCAGATGCGTGCTTCCCTCGGGATGATAGGCCGACATCGAAGCGTTGTGCTGCGGTATCGGTAGTTTCTGCGCGCTGTCTCGATCAATTCACTAGGCTCACGTTCCTTCTACTTCCCGTTCAAATCCGCGTTTCGCCTGGGAGTCCGACCTGTACGTACACGAGACCTTCCCTAAGTTGAGCGAATACGACTGAATTTCATCCGCCTGCCGAAAGGTCGGTCCGCCAAGTGCATGCCCAAGACTACCCTCTTCTGTCCTCTTACTTCCGGGTCAAACGCAGGCCGAGTGTCGTCACTGCGCCGAGACACAGGGCCATACGCCATGAGACCCCGAAGCATGCCACGACTCCGAATGCAACCACGCCCTGAAGCACGACCGAGCGCGCGGTCGGTCCTAAGTTCGCCTTCCGACCATACCCAGGATGCTCACCAACAACACCTCTCCGCTGAATTCATCCTTCTCCTCTTCGGCGATCGTGGAGTCCAGAACCTGCTTCACCAGACCGCGCTGCGACTTCAAGTGGTCCACCTTGTCTGCGTGTTCCGCAGCGGCTGCCATACGGCACGATGTCAGTTCCTTGTTATGCAACGAGACTAGAGACAAGCACGCCAGCGGAAGAGTCATGGATGATGGATCCCACGTACGTTTGCACTGGAACAGCTGCTGGTGCGATTCGACCACCTGGAGCTCCTCGTGGAGAGCTGCCAGGTAGCTCCGGACGTGTGCCGTCACGTCAGTCGTGCGGGCGCGGCCTGACCTGAAGTCATTCATGGTCGCGTCGGTCTTGGCATGCGAATTTTCAGCGGCTTGCATGACCTGGTCGAGATTCAAGGACGCAAGGCGGTGTTCTTCGCGGTGGACGGGGCAGAACCTCTCGGGCTTCCTGGCGGGAGTGGCGCAGCGCGTCTGTTCGTCGTATGCGAGATGAGCTGCGCAGCGAGCCATGACGGCGTCGTAGGTGGCCGTGTTCCCGCTGAAGACTGGTAAGTGATCACTCACGCAGACCTGTTCGAAAAGACAGCTCACCGCTCCCGGATCCGCTGGTTCACTTGCACTTGCACTTGTTGAACCTGCCTCTGGAACGCCACCTCCTGCGCCCTTTCCTCCGGTGTCTGCCGCTTCCGCTGCTCCTCCAGCATCAACAGGTATTGCTTCCAATCTGCGATGTTGGCCGCGATGGCAAGCGCGACGGTCCGCTTATCCCGGAGAGCCTTCAAGCACTCCGCAAAAGCCGGGTCCGCTGCGAACACAGCATATACATACGCAAGTGTGAGTCCGATCGCGCATCCGAGTGAAGAATGCAAGACCACGTACGTTCGACGAAGAACTGGCTCGTATGCTCGTGCCACCCCACGACCGCCTGCTGGATGCACTCCGTATAGGCATTCACCGTCTCCACCATCTTGCCGACCTCCTCCGGGTTCCGCGAGCGTGTAAAGCCGCCCGTGGTGATACCTTCGACCAGTCTCTCCAGCTTGCAGAGCTCCTCGTACACCTTCCTGTATGCGTCCATCTGTCTCCAAAACTCCGCAGAGTGCTCTTCGCAGCACGGCTTGCCAGGCGGCAGCGGCTTGGTGCATCGCGTCTGTTGGCCGTTCTCCCCGGGAGTCTGAGCGAGGCACTGTTGCATGAAGGAGCGAGCAAGAGGATGCGATGAGGGTCGATGTGGACGGTCTCTGCACAAGGTGCGTTTGCTCTGCCTCCCACGGCGTACGCGTCGCTGAGATTGAGTTCTGCCTCAGAAACGGGAAGCTTCCCTCGCGGATTCGCCAGGTATGGCCACTGCCGCTTCGAGAATCCGTCAAATTTGAAGTGTTTGGGAGATCTGCAGCTGCCTGTCTGCGTCGTTGTCGGGGACCCTTGTTCGGCGTCGGTGTATGCAGACCGGTTCGTTCGAGATACCTTCAGTGCAGACACGTACCGGATGATTCGCGTTGTACAGCAGTGTAGCGTGGACTCTATTGCACAAACGCGAGCACTCGTTCGTGCAGATACATCGTCAAACATCATTGGACCGGCACAGCGTATAGCAACACCACTCGAGGAAGGCAAACCTGCCGTGCTGTCAAGCCAACATAGCTGTCAGCATTCAACATCGTGAGCCGTGCGCATCCTCGTACCTTGGCCACACCAGCAATACCGTCAACGAAGACGAAGTCATCCACATGTTTGACCGTCTTCTGGTGTCGGCTGCTAGCGCAATCTCTCTCGTGCTATGAGGACTGACTTCCAGACTCCGATGCTTTTCGCAAGTTCCAGCGCGTCAGCGCGCACATCCTCAAGAGATTTCAGGGACTCCGACTCAGTGGAGTGCGCTGCGAACATAACATGTACCCAAGCGTGAGTTCCATCGCTCATGCGCGTCCAAGACGGAAGACCACGTACGTTCGACGAAGTACTGTTTCTGATACTCTTTCCGCCCCTTGATCGCTCGCTGAAGGTGCGCCGCATACGCCTCTACCACCTCCCAATCCTTGTCGACCTGCACCGGGTACCGAGATCAATGCTTTGCCACGATACCGTTGACCAGTTCCTCCAGCCTCCCAATCTCCTCGAACAACTTCTTCTCTACGTCCAGCCGCCTCCGGAACTCCGCACAGTGCTCTTGACAACACTGCTCGTCAGGCGGGCACCGATTCTTGCATCGCGTCACCTGGCCGCTCCCCGGCGATCTGAGCGCGGCACTGTTGCGAGCAAGCGTCGATGAGGATCGATGAGGGTCGATGTGGACGGTCGCTGCACAAGGACGCTCTCACGGCGTACGCGTCTTTGTGTGTTCCCTTCCGCAAGGTGGGGCGACTGCCGCTTCGGGAATTCGGGCCAAAGAGCTCAGGCTTGCCTCCTTAGTGGTCGTCGTCGAGCCACGTTGCGTGGAGGTCCCATGCATATTTAGAACCTGTTGCGTGATTCTCATGAAACAAAAGCAGATCGTCGACATCCAGTGCGCGAGGGCGAGTTCTTTGCCAGTCCGATGTCCCCTCTATGGCACAGACGTAAACAGTTGCGTTCGTGAAGATACCGCAGCAACAGTTGCTTGTTCAGCAGCGCGCGTAGCAACAGCACACATGAAGCAAGCAAGGAATACTGCCAGACCACAGAGACGTCAGCGTACGATGCAAGAGACTTGAGGACGCTCGTACCTTGGCTATATAGGCGACACCATCAACAAAGAGAGGTCATAACATTCCAAGAGCGAATCCCGGGCGAGCTGAGACGCCGCTGGAGGAGACAATCAGCCTTCACCGTCTCAACGTGATAGTAGTCAGTGTTGACTGGGTAGCGATCTCATCCATGGGTCCGAATAAGATCTTATTGCAGAGTTAGGAGTCTCTGTAAGACTGTAACGTGGGAGGAATCTGCTGGAGTTCTCTCAGATATGGCATGCGGTTGATCATGCCCAACGCCAGCCACCGTCACTCACCGATCCGTGTTCAGGTCCGATTCTGGCACTAGGCGCAGACATACGTAGTCGCACAGTCGCGGACAACAGTATCAGTGGGCGTGGTGATATATCGATATGTATAGCGGTGATACTAGTGATACAAAGTCGATCCTCAAGGATACGTCACAGACGACTAGTTTGGGCGGGATTGGACAGTAACTCACCGAAGCATCCTGATTCTACTCGTCCCATCGCATGGCGGAGGGTACCCAATATGATACACCGTACTCCTCGTCCTGATCGTCCAGCCAGCAAAGCCCGTCCCTGAGCAGCATATTGCTGAGCGCCGTCCGCGCACGCTCTTCCGTCCATCCTCTGCGTGCCACCAACGCCTGCTCCGAGACCCGTCCGCCGTCTTCCTGCGCAACCGCAAGCACGACCGCCTGGTCCGCATCGAGTTCCCTCGGCACGCTCCGCACCATCTTCTTCCCGCCACCAACATCGATGACCTCGTACCCAGCAGAGAGCGGCTTGAGGGTCTTGATGCTCCGCATCACGTCGTCCTCCGTGATGACGTCCCCGCCCACCCCGCGCAGCTTGCTCACCAGCCGTATGAGCTCGCCCATCTCAATCAGCCCTCCGTTCCGCTCCCGGGTGCTCACGCACACGTCGACGATCTGCACCCCGAGCTCGTACTGCCAGTCGCCGAGGTTGAGCATCTCGGCCCACCAGCCGCCCTTGCGCGGGCCTGCGAGCGGGTCGACGCCGATGGTCGTGCACATCTGCTGGAACGCATGGCGGAAGGAGGGCTCCTGGCGGATGCGTTCGCGGTGTGTGGAGGCGTAGTGTGCGAGCGCGCTGCGGAACTGGGCGAGCTGGGCGTGGAGGAGGTCGACTTGCGCTTGGGAGATCTCGTTGGAGAGCTCGGCGAAGGAGCGCTTGGATTGCTGCTGTCGATCAAACGCAGAGATGCCGACGCCCCCGAGCCTATGCATATCGCGGTTTGCAGTTCAGAAGATTCAACTTAGATGCGAGTTCGAGACATGAGTTAGTGAATGGTCGTTGTCGAAGGACTTGGAAGGAGAGTCGGACGAGCTCGAGTCTGTACTCTCATCTTAGATAAGATAGACGCCTGGCTACGCATCTCTGCTCTCTACTGTCACTGGGTGGCCACGCTATATGTACTCTACGTACAATGATACGAGTATTTCAAGAGTATACGGTCAGTTGTGTCGGCACGCTATAGGAACAGGCTGTCCTGCAGAAAGGATGGCAAGGAAAGTGGCCAGCCTGTGCGAGCCCAACATGAGATGGCCTCTCTCCAACTCCACGATCATCAATCCCAATCCTCGTCGAAGAGCTCCATCTCTCTGCTCTCGACGCGGTACAAGTACTTAAAAGCCTGGTCCCGTCGATACTTCAGTATCTCTAGGTACTCGCGGTGTGCGTGATCGACTGAAGGCCCGCGGATCAATACAACCTCACCAGAGCGAGATAGTACTTACTGACCTTGCGTGAAGAACTGCTGATGATGTTCCTCCCTCTTCTTGACGGCCCTATCCAACCACTCGAGGTATGCCCTCGCGATCTCCGCGATATACGCCAGATCCTCCTGCCCCAGACCCTCCACATGCGTGTCTCCGATGCTGACGAACGCCTCGTCCAACGCCTCCATCTCCAGTGTCGCCTTCTTGTACGTGTCGGTACGCCGCACGTAGAACTGATGGTGCTCTACACAGTAGTGCGTCCCGGCAGGCGGGGCCTTCGTACATTGCTTCTGGCGGCCGTCGCTCAGTGTCACTTGAGCCCAGCAACGCGGTTTTCCCATCCCGACGGAGGTCAACAGAGCTCGTGAGGAACAATGGTGAGGCGGGATGGGCGTACGATAAAGAGTTCGCGTTGACCTCGCCCTACGGTGCGATGCATGCGATAGAGTTCTCCTCCACACGTATGACCTGCCTCGTGCTTCTCACTCAGGCGGTCGCAATACCACTCCGATCCACGATTGGGTATGATATAGCACATATACCTACAGACACACAAATCCGATCCATGAGTAGAGAAACGATATACGAGAGAACCTATTTCACAGGAGAAGGAGCACAGAGCACGTTATACAGTATCTACAGATCCGATCCATGAGTAGGAAAACAAAATACGAGAGAACCTTTTCCACAGAAGAAGGAGAGCAGAGCACGTTATACAGTTTCAAGCAGCCCTCGCAACATTCCCGGGCTGGTACGGGGCCTGCGCGTCACCAAAGCACCTCCCTCCCCGGCGGTTGAGGTGGCGCATGTACGCGTCCTTCCTGCTGAACGTGCGCCGGCACCCGCCCACCATGAAGAGCCCGCCGAAGTCCCACACCGGCTGCTCGCTCAAGACGGCGGCCGGCACCCCGAAGTCCGCCGCCTCGATGAGGGGCACCCCGCAACACNGCCGGCACCCCGAAGTCCGCCGCCTCGATGAGGGGCACCCCGCAACACAGATAGAGCTTCTCCGGGCTGTCGCCCTTGTGCGTCTCGACGTGCCGCCGGAAGTCGGGCCCGCGGCGGTTCCACTGGACGAATTCGCAGTGCG
>WJSG01020635.1:0-24668 GCA_016618145.1 Sanghuangporus lonicericola
AAAACAGGGGCAAGCGACGACGAGATGACATGCCGCCGGGATCGACATGAAACGCACCGATGGAGAGGACGACCTTGGTGCCGTGGCCGCTGTTGTGCGCGCTGGAGACGAGCGTCTTCAGCGTGGACGTTGAGCCGGAGTCCCAGGAGATCCCCGAGGACGAGTTCGGAGTGGCGAACGCTGAACATGAGACATGTCAGATCCATGCAGATGGTGCGCGCAGAGAGCGGCTGTAATAATCATCAAGGTTTGCATGGCTGTGTAGCGGTGCAGACGGCGATAGTGGGACACGGGTACAATGGAGCGCAACATATGAAATGGAAGGGCGTACCGAAGTAGAGGATATCGAATTTCGAGAAGTCGAGTTGGTTTGGCGGGTTAGTGCCGGACGACCAATCAGGATAGTAGGCGGCTGCAATGGGGGTAGCTTGAGCTGCCAGGCGGGATCGTGCGTTCAGAGCGGCCTTGCGCGATAAGGTGGATGGCAGGGCATCCTCAAGGTTGAAGTCGGGCGAGGATGATGCGGCGGTGGAAGGTGCCAGGAAATCGGCGAGGAACTTGTGCGCACGGAACTGAGGCGACTGGAGAAGCCCGGCGAGATAAGCAGATAGACCAGCCTTGCGCTCCGCGATAAGGGCGTCGTCGAGCCATGCAGCAGGCACGAAGGTGGTAGCAAGGATGCGCTTCGGAGGGAGAGTGTTCGGGTCGTTGAGGGTATCGTGGAGGGCGACGAACTGTTCAAACCTGTCAGCGAGGGATTCAGATAGTCTCGTAGTTATCCGACATACATCCGAGTAACGCTTCGAGATTGTGAACGTCTTGCCGTCCGTTGTCTTCAGTTCAATGTTGTACAGGATGTGCGGCCTAGGAAATGAGGCGGTAGTGTGACCGACGACAGTGGCGGAAGCGATAGCCATGGTGAGTAAGTATTGCAGGGGAGGGGAGGGGCTCGCTTGCACTTATGTTGACGACCCGAACCAACTGCGCCTCCACCTTTATATACCGCTGAACGGACTCACATGTCGTCTCCCGACATGACATACCTGCGAAAGGAAATGTCGATCAGAGTACGGAAGGAATGTAGGAAGGCACGAAGACCCACATGGGCAGCAGCTCGCCTGAAATGCTGCTTTGAGCACACAGCGGACTCCGAGCAGGCAGAACGCGTCGATGATATCACCGGCGCACCCTGGTCGACTTCTTCTGCCGACACGTGTTGAGTTCCTCCCGCGCGAACCGTGCGCTCGCAATACAGGTATCGTGCCTCTGGAGTCTGCTCCTGACTGGCGTGAAAGGATTACAGATGGATGCCATTCCTCCAGCGAGCATACATCCGCGTTAATGAGCATCAATTGAGACAGACGGCGACCCTCGGTGGCCTCCCGATAGGGCCCAATTGGGGGCATCACCACCGACGTTGGTGCTCCAGTATTCATATGCATGGCGTGGGTCCCATCGTCATGGTCACAAGTACCGGCGCCGGATCGTCCTCGTGTTGCGCGCACTGCGCGTATGACCACACATCCCAACATGCATAGTGGGGCGGCCTTCGGCTGGGTCCATGTTGCGCCATGTTCCAGAGCGCATGACCTCACTGTGCGAGTGGTCGGTATATCTGGGATTCCATATTAAAGTTTGCACGGTGAAGAGACCCATTGCGACCTACCGAGTGTCTGCATCCGTTGATAGTCAACAAACTCTGCTACTTGTCAGCACAAAGGCCGCTGGGACACAGCGCTATATCCAATTCCATCATAGATAGAAGCAGACTGAACCAGAGATAGAGAAGCTCGGTATCTGTCGGCTGCTTTCGCCCCGGACCCTGGATGCACCGAGTCGGCTTTACGACCAAGAATCTGTACATATCCGCAAGAGACTGCATGCCGGATCCGCCGCAGTAACTCGGTAAGTACAGTCCGGCAGTGGAGCTTGCAGGATCGTCGTGATAGCGAGCACGACACAAGCTGGCGGACGAGTGCACGTACGCACGTACGCGCGCCGCGAAGAGTTGGCGGTGTCCGCCATGCAAGCTCCCGCTTACGAGGCAAATGAACGTCCCGGCCCCTCCATGCGCGACGCAGTACATGCATGTGCGGGTGTCCAGCAGGTCGTGAAGTCAGCTTAACCGCATATAGGCTACTTAGGGATACAGCTCGTTGAGATCTTCGACGTAAAATCACCGAGATTGATTATTACTCACTGTGGCTCTTGCTTGACGGGTGACCGCATGATGCTTTGGATTAGAGTGCAACAGATCGTGTGAGGACGGCGTATGGATGCAAGAGGCTCCGAGGCGGCGTACAACTGACTGATGTCGAGCGAGATTAGCCGACCCATCTGCCAGCACTTTATAGCAATACCCACACGCCCTCAGTCCTCAGGCCTCAGGCCTCCTCCTTTGCGACACTCCGAAAGCTGTCATGCACTCCGGGCGATTCGAGCTCGAGTTGAATGTTTGCTGTAGACCGATGCTGCAGGCAGTCGTGACCGTTGGCCTCAGGCATGTCATGTTGCATGTTGGACCTGATTATAGGCTTGTGGCTGTCGTTGAGAGGAGAAAGACCGGGGAGGCAGGGTATGCTAGGGTATGGTACATAGAGAAGCGAAGGGCGCCTATGTACGACGCGACGCGACGCGTTGGACATCGCTTGAACAAGACAGCTCGTTACCCCCATCTATCCCCGAGAGCACAGTTCGAAATTCAACCAATCCTGGTTCTTACCCTCATAGTCTGCTTAACGCGCTCGACACTTCAGCCCGCCGTCCTGCTGACTCGGATTCTGGAAATCAAGTCTCAAGATGTCGGTGCAATCGCGAGTATGTCTTCAATCACTGAGAGATGCGGACATAGCGGGGGAGATGGAAGGCTCTACGTATCGTTATGAACGATACCAGTCCAAGAGATTGACCATGAGCGCGATCGGGGACCATCGCGAGTATCGCCCGTCCCCGCCCAGACTACACGAACACTACGTGAACGTACAACTGACATTTGCTCCTCATAGTCACTCTTCTCCGAGCGGATCCTCCACATCGAGCTGATTTACGAGCCCATCTTCTCCACGCTCTCACCTGCCAACCTCGTGCGTATCTCCAGTACTTGTCGTACCGCCTACGCCGTGGTCGCAGCCTACACACGCCTCACCTTCGACATCAACCGCCTCCTATCGCGCTTCTTTCCCTCGCCGACACGCGGTTGCTCCATCAGCTGCTGTCTCTCTCATGTACATGAACAAGAGTATGCTCGTTCCCGCGCGTTCCGCTCCCTCCAGGCGCGTACTGGCACGCTCGTATCTGGCTCCACCGCGCTGCAGTTCTTCATGCGCACGGTATGGCCGGAGAGCGACCTCGATCTTTATGTGCACATGCGCCACCGCCGGGAGGTCGCGCAGTGGTTGTTGGACGAAGGGTACCAGTACAAGCCCACCGACTTCCAGGATCCAAGGTTCGAGGTCGAAATCGCACAGTGCGTCAACAGAAATCCCAATGGCATCTACTCCATGCCCGGCGTGATGGCCATCGTGACGTTCATCAAATCTCTTCCGAGAGCCGAGCGCACAAGGGATCCTGTAGTTGCAGAGGAAGAGTCGGAGCCGGAAGACGATGGTCCTCACGAGCTTAAGGTACAAGTGATTGTGGCGAAGAACACGCCGATGGAGGTCATCCTTGGGTTTCACTCAAGTAAGCCGTCGTGTTCCACGCTCTCTGAATTGTTGCTCACTCGTGCTCTTACCCAGCCTGCGTGATGAATGTCATCAGCTACGAGAAAGCCTACTGCCTCTTCCCGCAGGCGACACTCGAAGAGCGTCGTACGCTCCTTTCGTCCTCCTGCCGGGGCAAGGGCAAACACCGCATGGAGGGTCTCGCCAAATACCAAATGCGCGGCTTCCAAGTCCTCTACGACCTCCCTCAGCACGAGATTCTCCCTGACCCCACCACGCCTCTCTTGCCCACGTTCCGCCGCGGTCGCTTCTCGTCGGCCGCTTCCTATCTCTACCCCTCGCAGCCGTCCATGTTCGACCTCACCCGCGCCTCAACCTCCGTCGTCCAGCGGAGGACCAAACCAGCGTTCCGCCTCGGGTGGCGCTGGATCGACGACTCCTCGTCGTGGGTCATCACTCTCCCGCTCGCGGGTGTGACCCCGCCCCCAGCGGCGAACTCTGCCACCCCTGCGCTCACGCACGATCCCGTGTCGGTGTGCAACTGGGAGGTGCGCTACCACCCCGGTCGCGGGCTCGTGATGCACTTCGAGGTCGCAACGGGCAAGATCTTGCGCTACCGCTACTTGGTCACGGACGAGCAGCTGCTGGCCCACCTCGCGAAGGAGCTCAGTGCGCGTGTGCGGGTAGAGGAGGAGAAGGCGCGCTTGGAGCTGGAGGAGTGGACGTAGTGAGTCTTCCGTCCTATCTGGACTCAAACGACGCTGATGCTATCTCTTTCAGCTACGATGAGGAGCTGCCTGCTCTCTGTCGCGACTTCCTCCACGGTCTCGCTACGCGCCGCCTGGCCTCCCTCAGGATCTAAGTTGGCGAATGATGAACCGTATCGCGTGATGTCGGAGGTGCCGGTCACCCCGAAGGATCTCCTTTGCAGAAACGCCTGTGTATCTGACCATTATCCCCGAACCCAGTGCTTGACATGTACTACATCTGATCATGAACCCCTGCTTCTTGTACTTCTGCTATATCAGTGTTGTCTGCCACGCTGCCAATCACGATTGTCGCCGAGCATTCTTGGGAACTCTAGATCTGACTTGCGAGAGTCGCGTTTGTGGTCGACGCTACCCCCAAGCCTGAGGGAGTCAGCAGCAAAATCCTAGGACATCAACGGTACCTCGCTTTTTACGTACCCTTGAGCTGCTGACCAGTCTCTAGGTCGAACCTGGGGTACGACCGGCGACGAAGAAGTGTTGTACCAGCATCCGAAGATCGCCTCTTCGAGGCTGGATGACCAACACGGCCCGGGTCACCCATGCGCGCCTGAGTTACCATAGTCGATCAGACTTAATCAGCGTCCGGATGGGGCAATCTAGACGCCAGCCAGAAGCCGTTGCCGTCAACCTGCCGCCTCCATCACAAGTCAGATCGTGGCGCAATCCTCCTGTCGTCTGACTTTCTCCAGCCAGCCGCTTATCATAGCTGTCAGTCAGCGGGGGCAACTCGGCGATAATGAGAAGATGTCTCACTCAGATCACAGCCAGTTCGCCATGAACGCAGTCGAATTCGTCACAATGCGAACAGCGCTGGAGTGAGTTCGGACAGACCCTTATCCAATATGCTCGGTCAGCAGCTGAACATGACTGATCAATGTAGCGACGCCACGAAGAGGCACTCCGTTTGCAGATCTCACAGGCTCGCCCTGATGCTCAGGGGTATATAATCGAGCCGCAACAGCAGCTGTCGTCCAGCAATCCACTTCTCACCTACTATCTCCATAACATCCTACACCCACCCACCCTTTCACTGTGTACCCAACACATCATGTCCGCCAAGACCACAATCTTCCTAACCGGTGCCACTGGTAAATTCGAACACCCCTCCATCGATTCTTCATATTGAAAGCTCTGCGCTAGGCTATGTGGGCGGTACCGTCCTTGCCCGTCTATTGAACCACCCTGAGAGGAAGAACTTCGACATCACCGCCCTCGTTCGTGACGAGGCCAAGGCGAAGATTCTGTCTACCAAGTTTGGCCTTAACACCGTCATTGGCACGCACCAGGACCTCGACAAGGTCGCTAGCCTGGCAGAAGCGGCACACATCGTCTTCAACATCGTGAGTATTCTCTTCTCTTTGTACCGCGTCATTTCGCTGACGGGCTCTCTTACAGTCGAACGCAGACGATGAGCAGTTCACCAGCGCAATTTTGAAGGGCCTTAAGAACAGAAACACCAAGACCGGGGACGTCCCAACTCTCATTCATACTGTACGTACCGTCATCCTCTTCATCATCGACGGTCACTAACATGTGTCCGTGCTATAGACCGGATCTGCTATCGTTATGGATGACGCCCGAGGCGCATACGTCGCCGGGCCGGAGACAATCTTCGACGACCTCGACGTCGAGAAGGCCAAGGCGATTCCGCCCACCGCCCTGCACCACAGCGTCGACCTCCTCATCCTCGACGCCGACACCCAGGGATACATCCGCGGCTACCTCGTGAACCCGTCCACCATCTACGGCGCCCCGACGCACGAGCTCGTCGCTGCAGGCATCACGAACACCCACTCGATCCAGATCCCTGTGCTCATCCAGGCCGCTCTGGCGCGCAAGCGGGCAGGGATGGTGGGTGCGGGCAAGGCCATCTGGCCCGCTATCCATGTCGATGACAGTAAGTCCCGCCTTGCAACGTACTGTCGACGTTCATGCCGCTCACCGTCTGTTCCAGCTGCCGAGCTCTTCATCACGCTCTTCGACACCATCCTGAAGAAGCCTGAGGCTGCCGGGCACGGCTGGGAGGGCTTTTACAACGGCGAGAACGGGGAGTACACCTGGTACCAGCTTGCCAAGGCCATCGGCGAGGCCCTCGTCGACCTCGGCGTTGCCTCGGACGCGGAGCCGACTACGTTCACGCACGAGGAGCTCCTCAAGTACTTCCCCACCCTGGAGTTCGCCTACGTCTGGGGCACGAACTGCCGCGTGCGGGCGAGCCGTGCGCGTGCGCTTGGCTGGAAGCCCAAGTATACCACCGAGGACTTGTTCAAGAGCGTCAAGCCAGAGGTCGAGACCTTCCTGCGGAAGTAGAGGTCGCGCCCGTGGCGTGGTGTAAATAATAGAGGTGGGTTCATTCACCATCCCGGTGGAGGATACGAAGGACTGACGGACGGTGAGGCAGATGTTCTGACGACATAGTCGTGTTCTGGTCGCGTATATATATATACTTCAATGGATTCATTTTCCCAAACACGCTCTCCGCTATTGAAACGACCCACCAACGACCTGCGCCGGCCTCTCGAAGCCGCCGTACCGAATTTGATCCTACGAGAATCGAAGCGATGTGGTACGTAAGTCAACTCCCACAGCGATCCTTGGATCAAACAAAATATGTAATCAAGGCAAGCTGGGCGCATGCCGTACAAATGCCACGTATACGAGAAGCTTTGAATACCTTTCCACTGCCAGTGTGTACCACCACCGCCTGGAGACTACTGTGTGCACTGTGAGCTCTCCGCCGCCATGGGCCGCCAGGAGGGGTGGCTACTGTACGTGCGACGCTTCCTACCACCGTCGCGCCATTTGCTCATTGTCTCTCCCGCCGCGAAGGGTGAACATAGACCGCAGGGAAGACAGCGGCGGCTTCGACAGCTTGAAGCACGCCTTTTTGGAGCATCGTTGCTCCCTGGGAGCCAAGAAATGGCTCACGCTGCCAAGCATGACCAAGTGAGTGCGACACCGATTCATACCAATCTCGTGCCACGCATATCCTACAGCAACCGAAGACTGACGCGTCTCTCTTCCGCAGGAAAATAGACCATTGGCTCGCAACACGTCGATCCGTCGTACAAACGGGATCCTTCAGCAAAGTGTCCGTTGAGCTGCTCGACCTCATTTTCGAATTCCTCGCCGCCTCCACGAGCCCTTATAAGTTCACCGACATGATCATGTTCGCAATCACCTGTACCAACATTCTCGTCGTGGGCGAGCGGCACCTCCTCCGAGCCCACCACGCCTACTGGGCCCATGGCCGGCTCATCATGGTGAACGACTTGACCGACTGGGACGACCTGCCCTCGGGACTGCTCACAGAGGCAGAGTCGCGCGAGCTCGAGACAAGGACGCCCGAATACCACCATTCCGGAGGGGACCACGGGACATTATACGAGTTCGCTCTCCAGCTGTATACGCACGGTATCTACCCGGACGACCGGGCGGGCGAACGGGCCGTTGCAAATGAGGTAGCAATGGAACTGTACATGGCTGAGTATCCGGGTTTCGGACATGTCCGTAGACGGGACATAGTCCGCGTGCCAGTGTCCGGCCAGCCGTGGGATGACATGAAGAGGTTCCTCAGCATTTACAACGGACGAAGGCCTACGGCGGAGAAGGACGCCATCAGCGTCCTGTGCAACCTGTCCAAGACGGAGTATGTCCGGAGCGACATGTTGTCAAAGGAGAACCCCTCGGATGGGTGGTTCGAGCTTGACAGCGCATTGCTCTCCCGTGTCTGCTGGTGCACCGAACCGGAGGACTTCGACCTGCGATGCGAGGGCGAATATCGCATGCGGCTGATGCGAGGGCCGTGGGCGGGAGATCGATTCTGCATCGTGACCTTGGACATGCTCGAGGAGGTGTTCAACGGGAAGGAGGGGAAGGACGTGTCCGAGGAGACGCGGGCCTTGCTGCAACACATCTGGACGTTCAGTACTCATGCTGAGGAAGAGGTCGAGGAGTCCGAATCGATGCAACATCTTGCATGGGGCTCAGCCAAGAGCCACATCATCGAAGACTCGTCGGCAGACACGGAGAGCGAGAGCTAACACGTTCCGCTGACGGCGGTTTTAGAAAGATAGGGATTGTAGACCCTCTCTTTGGGTTCCAGATTGAGGTGTATTCGCTCTGCATGTACTTACTTCACAACAGTCGTTACCTCTGCACCCATACAGTGTTGCGACTTCAAGTGGTTCAGACGCATTCGATCTTTGGATCATCCCCGCAACGCCGGTTACCCGTAATCTGCCAACAATTGCCGATCAACGCGCGTTTGGCGCGTCCCTCTGAGGCCACGTAAGTATATAGTATGCAGCGTGGTATTACGGGTACCACGGGCCTGCACTAGTACCACCACGACGTGTGTAGTGGGAGCTACGCAGACTATGCCATGGGCCTAGAGGAGTCTTGGATGCTGTAAGTGCAATGCTTCTCACCGCCATCGTCTGATATACCTGAGTCTTGCTGACACTCCTGCGCCCCAAGGGTGAATGTAGACCGGAAGGAACGCCACGGTTCCTGCGACGGCCTGCAGTTAGCGTTCTTCAAGGGTTATGATTCCCTCCTGGCCGCAGATTGTCTCACACTGCCGGCGATGACCAGGTGAGTGCGATCATTCTTCGTAAGTGTGACTCCTTGAGCGCACACACAACTGCAAGCTGACCCGTCTCACCGCAGCAGGAAAGTAACCCAGTGGATCGCATCACGGCAACCTGTCGTACAGACCGGTTGCTTGAGCAAACTGTCGGTCGAGCTCCTGGACCTCATCTTCGAGCACCTCGACGCCTCTATGACCAGCCTGAAACTCATCACCATGATCTCCTTCGCCATAACTTGCACCGCTGTCCTGGAAGTAGGCCAACGCCACCTCCTTCGCGCCCTCCGCGCCCACCATGCCTACTGGGTCCAGGGACGGCTCATCTGCCTGAACAATGACCTCATGTGGGGTGACCTCCCCACCGGGATGCTCACAGGCATGGAGACGCACGAACTCGAGACGACTCTGTCCGAGTGGGGTTACGGAAATCAGCATGGGTCGCTATACCAGTTCGCACGCGAGCTGTACAAGGACGCACTGTACCCGGACGACCTGAAAGCCGATCGGAACCTCGCATCGCACCTCGATTGGCGACTCGAGAATGCCGAGTATCCGACATTCGATCACCTCATTAAACAGAACAGAGTCCCTGTGTCCGAGCTGTGGGATGACACCAGAAGGTTTCTCGACATATACCGCGCCGAATGGCCTACCGCAGAGAAGGATACCATCAGCGTCTTGTGCAATCTGTCCAAGATGGAGTATGTCCGGAGCGACATAGGGTTCGGGCTTGACGTCGCATTGCTCTCTCGGATTTGCTGGTGCAGCAAATATACTGAGTTCGCCCTGCGATGCGGGGGCGAATATCGCGAGCGACTGATGCGCGGACCGTGGGCGGGTGACAGGTTCTGCATCACAACGTTGGAGATGCTCTCGGAGGTGTTCAAAGGACAGGAGGGGAAGGACGTTTCCGGAGAGACGGAGGCCTTGCTGCAACACCTCTGGACGCTCAAGCATCCACCGGCAGCAGAGGAGACGATAGAGGAACCGGTGCAAGAGGGTAGTACTAGTCTGACCAAAGGCTCCCCCAGCGAAGGCTCGTCAGACTCCGATGACTCCTCCAGCGAGAGTGACACGTCCACTGACGATGAAACTTCGAGCGATGAGGATAGTTCGAGCGATGAGGATAGTTCAAGCGACGATGATAGTTCAAACGACCAGGACAGTCCGAGCGAAGTGACTTAAGTTTCGGCGGAAGACAGCACTACTCAGTCGTGTTGTGACTCTGGTAAGTAGTGTGTATCAGTTGTTGTATATTCTTCATACACGGTTGTGCGAAGGCTACTTACGGTACGCACGTAAGTCCCGGGTCCGTGGTGCCTTGGATGTGGTCCCCGGATCACCACGAGTTCTGCGCACGATCATGACAAGTTGTCACGGTAGCGGTGCGGATGCCACGTCGAACGTCTACCCCCTTCGTCCTCGCAGGGGTGCTACCACCATTGAGACCATCTTGAAATGCGCCCTGTCATGGGTAACGAGGAAGGTTGGATGGTGTACGTGCTTCAACTCCCACCGATGTCCTGTGCGTATGTCTTGCTGACCTCTCGCAATTCAAAGGGTGAACATAGACCGAAAAGAACGCAGCGATGGCTTCGACCACTTGGAACACGTCTTCTTCAACGGCCGTACACTCCAGTGTACGAAATGGCTAGCACTGCCAACCATGACTAGGTAAGTCCGGCCACCGCTCGTAAGTAGTTCGCGTATCTTGGCGTATCGCACCTATTACTCAGAGTCTCAAGCTCAACTTGAAGTTGAAGGCTGACTTGCTTCGCCGCGCCGCAGAAAAATGGACCAATGGCTCGCATCGCGCCGACGAGCCGTCGCGCAGTCCGGCTCCTTCAGCAAACTCTCCGTCGAGCTGCTCGACCTCATCTTCGAGCACCTCGCGGCCTGCACGAGCAGTTTCAAGCTCACCGAGATGATCTCCTTCGCCATCACCTGCACCGCCGTCCTCGCAGTGGGCGAACGGCTCCTCCTCCGCGCCCTCCGCGCCTACCAGGCCTACTGGGTGCGCGGGCGGCTCGTCTGCCTGGGCAACAGCATCGGGTGGGGTGACCTCCCCGTGGGGTTCCTCGCAGATGCGGAGACGCAGGAGCTCGAGACGACCCTGTTCGACTGGAACCGCGAAGAGGAGTACGGGTCGCTCTATGAGTTCGCCCTCAAGCGGTACGACAGTTGTCCGACTCACCAGGAGGACGATCGGGAGGTCGCATTTGACTTCAGACAACGACTGTACCACGCTGAGCACCCGACGAGCATGCATATGTACAAACGGAACAGAGTCCCTGTGTCTGGCGAGCCGTGGGATGACATGCGCAGGTTCCTCAACATATACCACGCCTGGCAGGGGCCAACTGCAAAGAAGGCCTAGGACGCCATCAGCGTGCTTTGCAACCTATCCAATGTCCGGAGCGACAGGCTGCCGAAGGAGGACCCCTCGAATGGGCCATGGTTCGAGCTCTACAGCGCATTGCTCTCCCGCATCTGCTGGTGCGGCGATGATGAGGACGTCAGCATCCGATGTGATGGTGAATATTGCGAGCAGCTGATGCGGGGGTTGTGGGCGGGCGATCGAGTCTGCATCACGACGTTTGACATGCTTCCGGAGGTGTTCAATGGAAAGGAGGGGAAGGACGTGTCCGAGGAGACGCTGGTCTTGCTGCAACACATTTGGACGCTCAGGGTCAAGCATTGGGCAGAGGAGAAAGCCGAGGAACCAGCGCAAAAAGGAAGCTCGACCAAGAGTCACCATTGAAGGCTCGTCAGACTCGGACGACACATCGAACGAGAGCGATACGTCCACCGAAGACACTTCGAGTGACGACTCGTCCTCGAATGACACAACGAATGACGAGGACACATCGACCGAAGAAAGTGACGAAGCCTGATAAGTCGTCGCGCATCCGTGGATAGCTTTGACAAGTTGAGAATACTCATCTATAGTACATCGTGCTGAGAGATTGCAACGCTCTATTGGTACATGACGATCCGAATTGCTCACTTTGCGCACATTGTCCGTTCCGCCGCTCCATTCAGCGGCCCTCAGGCTTGCGCCCGCCCTTGTTATCACCTTCGGGACCTTCATCGGGCTTGCTGATAGACTCGTCATGGCTATGTGAGGCGCTAGTTCCCTTAGTGTTGCCGTAGCCCAGCTTCTCTTCCTTCTCAGGACCGGAAGAGGGCTTGAGATCGTACGTGTCTGTTTTGGAAGTCTGCGAGAAAACGTCGTCACAAGCTCGCGGAGAGGCAATTTCTATCCGACGTACCGTCTCGTACTCCTTGGTCTGAGCGCCAGCACGCGACCATTGCCCGGTCAAGGGCTCGCTGGGACGTTGAACATCCGAACCCGTGGCGGAGCTGTCGACTTGGTGCGTCTTCTGCGAGGAAGGAGCAGAATTGTCGATGTCCTTGAAGTAGGATTCCGCTGTATGCTTGCTATCGAGACGCCGCGCAGACGTCGCGAAGGTCCGCCGTTGCTGGGAGGTACCGGACTTGTCGCTCATCTGCAATGACATGAGCAACTTATATGCGTTCATATATGCGCGCATACACGCACCTGATGCGACGGCAACTTGGGGTCCTCAGCCGCGTTACCCTTGCCAGTATCAGGCGAGTCTGGGGAGGACTTGTGGTGTGTGTGCTCCTTGGGCTGCCTGCTGGCCTCGGGAGCCTGCCCGCGCGTCGGCTCGGAAAACCGAACCGCAGAGGTGTGATACGGACGACGGCCCTCACCGGGAGTCTTCTCGAAAGGCAGCGCACCCGTACCGGTGACCCCGACACCACCTCCTCTGTTCTGTTTCGCCTCGTCGGTGCTCGTCCCCAGCCCGAGCTTGCTCTTGATGCTCGCGACGAGCCCAGGCGGGGTGATCTCCTCCTGTGAGCCCATCCCTTCACCGGCCGAGGGGCGGCCCTGCTTGCCCTTGCCGCCCGAAGGACTTGCAGAGCCGACCTGGTCGGCGAAGCCAACGCCTTCCTGGTTGCCTGAGAGGCCGGTGCGGTCGGTCTTCATGTCGCCCTCAGGCGACGCAGCATCGAAACCCGAGGCTGCCTGCCTCCGACCCTGCGCGATGTCCTGGCCTTGTCTGGCAACCTGGTCGTGCGGGTCGCCAGGATGGTTGTGGCCGGGCTGGCTGACGCTTCCCTGGGAAAGGCGGGGGTCCTTGCCAGCAGCTTGTGCGGCGGCGACGGAGGACGCGTGGAGGAGACGCGAGGACGCGGGGAAGGCGCGAGTTGCACGAAGAGTGGTTGCGAGCATGGTGGGTGTTGGCGGGGCTGGAACGCGACGCGGAGGGTTATAAGGCGTCGGTCCACCTGCCTTGGGGAGGGACGTCACTGGGAGTTCCGCGTGACGTCATGTCCATTTGCGCGCTTTCTCCACGGCAGAAGCCCGTCAGGCGTCTTGGGCGAGCATCTGTCAGACGAGGGCAGAAGGAGCAGCAAGCTGGAGCGCGTCGACATGGGAGTCTGGTCAGAGAGGTGCGAGTCGGGAATTGCCTTTCGCAGCCATGTCTGCATCCGGAAGCCCAGACGCCCATCCTGCCACCTCTCTCCACTTGACCGCCATCATATCCGCCGCCTCCGCCTTTGCTTCCGCTGCCTTGGCGTACTGAGGGCGGAAGATCGACATGTCTGCGCAGCAGAGAGCTCAGCTTGATAGACACTTCAAGTCAATCCTGAACATCTGGACCAGACGGCCGTCCAGACGGTCACAAGGAGATATTATCGGACGATGGGTTCGAGCTTGTGAAGTCGTTGCATCGAGGCGGTCTATGTGCAAGGCAGCTTCGTCCTAGCTATGGCGGTGATGTTGGCGCATCTTACACGTTGATTGCCTTGCATTTATAGACGTAACGGGGCGTCTCCTTTGACATCTTGGAGCAGCTAAACCAACACCGGTGTTTCCGGAGGCTACAGCCAAGGCACAGCCCTCGCCTCTGTGGGACCTTGAAGTGAGCTCCTGGTACACTCCCAGTTGTATGTTTTGGAAGCTCGAGGGACGTGTATACTTACCTCGCGTTTGCCATAGCTCGCAGCTAAGCGCTTAGAGCTCTCGCCGCACTCGCAGGAGCCTGCCGACCCCGATGTTGGGAATTAGTTCCGCCTCGTTGGATAGGGGCCGTCGTCTGCCGTAACGAAAACGCGCTACATTCCCGCGCTCAGGCTGAGCCCGCTCATAAGTACGTCGACCGTCAGACAGCTAGCCTTGTACCCCTCCTTTGCCCGCCCTCATTGATCGTCGGACGCCATGGGTCCTTTGTGGCAAATGTGAGTACGTGAGTAGTCTATCCGTCGCCCCTGTACTCATTGTGACGCGTAGAATCAATGTCGACCGGCGCGAAGCTAACACAAATATATGGGGACAGCTCGGCGCATGGTTCTTCTACCCGCACGACCAGCTCATCTATCACCTCTCCGTACCGTGTCTTCCACAGTACGTATCCATCTCTGCCATGCACGCGCTCCTGCTGACTCGAGTCCTGTGCAGAGAAATCGACAGATGGCTGACAGAGGGCAGAACCACCCCCCCACCCGGTCCTATCTCCAAGCTCCCCGCAGAGCTTATTCACGACATCTTCGACGAGCTGAACGAGCTGCATGAGGTCGTCTACCTCGCGATCACCTGCAAGCTCCTCCTCTCGATCGGGAAATCCCACATCCTTCGCGCCACGAAGGCGTACTACGCACCTTGGGTCGGCTCTCGACTCATAGCGCTCAGCGACGACACACAAACCCTTGACGACCTTCCCTCCAGGCTACTCACCGATGCCGAGCGCAACGAGATCGAGGCGGCAGAATCCGCCCGCACGGACGGCCCAGACGCTGACGAGCACGAGAAGACTCTCAGCTGCCTCTCGCGCACGTCCTTCGAGCGCGTCTTCCACACCGCGTGGCGCATGCACCGCAGCAATATCGCAGTCCAGCACCACCACCGGATATGCAACTGGACCGTCCCGGACGAGCCCGACCGCGGCCCAGCCAGCGGCGACACGCGGATGTTCCGCACCCTGTACGGCGATGGGCGGCGTGCGACGTACCCCGAGGGCACCCGGGTCCTGTGCAACCTCTCAAAGGGCGAGTACGTCCGAGAGGACGGCCTCACGTCTCCGAAGTACGTGAACCTCGCGCACGCGCTCCTGTCGCGCATATGCTGGTCCGCCTCGACGGACGTCGGGATGGCCTGCGAGGACGGGTTCAGGGCGCAGCTCACCCGGGGCCCGTGGGCGGGAGACAGGTTCTGCATCACGACGCTTGAGCTGCTTCCGGGGTTGGAGTCGGAGGGGTCCCGGTCATGGACGGACGTGACGCGGGAGGTGCACGCTTTGCTCTCGCACGTGTGGAATAACAACGAACGGTTGTGGAACGTGTATCGTTCGGCGCCGAGCCGCTAACAGTAATATCGCCCAGTAGTTACTGATGATCCTCACTTGCACGCTTCATTTGCTATGAAATCACTCTGGTACGGTGCGACTGAGACCCTGTGGCGTTAGTGCGAGTGCAGTTTTGTCTTCTTACGGGAGCCTGGCAGGTCCATGCGGTTGGCTTCAGGATTTAGGTAGGTGTTTTGCCCACGGGTACGCCTCCGGGTGAGGCGAGTACGGCGAGATGTCGCTGAAGTTTACCGACGTCGGCGTCCCGAAGAATACTTTCTTCACGAACGGCTGAATAGCCGGACTGCAGCGTCGCGTGCTCAGCACATCGCACATGCTAGTGAGGGATGGGACGACGCACTATGCGGACTCGCCGCAGTGGAGATCGTCTGGAGGATGGCGGACGTGGATGCCGATGTTCTCGCCCACTCCGAGCCAGTCGAATATGACCTTCGCAGCGGGGAAGACCACACCGAGCGATCCTTCCGGGTTGGTCTGCGGGCGCGAGGTGAGATACGAGCACGCATGCATGCAAAGGAAATGTATGCTTACCCACCAGTCCTCTTGGCCTTCGTCCCATAGTATGGCGCGCTGAAACGGCGATGTCAGCGAAAATGATGAGACATGAGCGAAACAATTACGCACAGGAGCAACGAGCCCCACCAGCTCATGCGCATCAAACGGCACACGCGTCGAGTTGCCCGTGACGTTGTCGAACTTCCACAGTGCTTTGTCGCTCCAATAGCCGTAGTTCGTCGTGATATTCTCTATCTTCTCCGCCGCGCCCTGGCTCTCATAGTAGTACCGCCACGGGCCGATGCCCTCCGCTCCGCTCGACAGCGGGAGCGCTAGCTTGATCTATGTACATGGCGGACTTTGGCTCAGCTCGGAGTACCGGGACAGGGAGACGGGACCCTCACTCTCTGGTCGAAGATGGCTGCAGCAAGGGCGGTCTTCCCGTATCGCGAGCAGCCGACCACTCCGACGCGCGAGATATCGATCTCCGGCACGACCTGCTCGATCGCGTCCAAGATGCGATGCTCCGCCCACGCCCACGCCGTCATGACACCTGCATGGCATGCGACCGCCTCAGTAAGTACGGGAACAAACAACAGCCTGAGGTAGAGGGTTGCCCACCGATGTCGCGGTCACCGTACAGATCCCAGAAGGCCCCGATACGCGTGTAAGAGTCGTTCGCAACCGTGTTGACCTCGAACTGAGCAACCGCTACGCCAGACTCCAAGAACGAGGTCACGTTGGCGGGGACGAGGTCCTGTGGGCCAGTGGTGATGACTACCGGGACGCCTTCTCCCCGGCGGTCCGTGGCGCTCTCGGGCGGGAAGACGACAGTCGCGTTGAAAGTGGCGGACTTGTCCTCGACGGAGACGGTGATGGTCAGGTTGTTCCCCTCACGGTGGGCATGAACTCGCTCGCGGGCGTGGTCCGGGTAGAAGCCGTAGAGGTACTGCTGGACGAGGACCATGAGCTCTTCGCGGCGGCATTCCCAGTCTGCGCGGGACGCGACACGACGGTTCGAGAGGCGGAAGGTGAAGGGATCCGGGAGAGCGCTGATGATGGGGAGGTCAGACGGCTGAGGCAGGTTGGCTACGGAAGGAGCGCAGCTGGAGGATGGAGCTGCGTCGACCAGCCAGACATTGGTCACGCATAGCAAGATGATCGAGAAGAGGAGCATTCTTGTCTCGAAGAGTTGTCTTGCTGAGTGCAGGGAGCCTATATACTAGTTTCTGGCTTTGAGCGGTCCGGAGGACATAGGCATCCGGCTAACGTTGCGATGAACGTGCGGGGTCATACGCCGGTCAGAGTACAAACAGAGAACGCTCCAACGAGCTCATGACATGCGCTTCTTCGAGACTTCTTCATAAGGAGCCTCACCTGGCTGATGTCGCGAGTTCTGAAAATTCAGCGGCTTGAAGCGGTCCGTTCAATGCCTAGCTTTCAGAAAGATGAAGGCAAGTTCACGTAAACCGCACACCCGCCATGGCCCTCCGGACTGAGAGCTCGAATGTGTAAAGGCCAGAATGCGGTGGTAGAAGAGGTTAGAGTTTAAGAGAACCATATCGGGACGGAACCATACGGATGAGACCTTTCGGCAACTCCCGTCCCTCCTCCCACTAGTACTGGCACTCGACTGGCGGACATCGACTGGGTCAATCAGACGCTATCATGCGGGATCAATTATAACGCTGGGTGGCTTTGACTACTTTTATCGTGGGTAGCTCGGACACCCGGGTGGCATGCCAGGTGGTGTTACGGCACGACGTGCCATTGGCGCGGACATCGAGTGGATGCACGGCTTGCCAAGGGCCAATATTGTCATACGATAAGTACTGGCCAGCTCGCACAGTACACATGTCCTGACCATCTCTCCAACTCTCCCGCGCAGCATGGATTTGCTTCCTCTGGAAATACTCCATCACATCTTCCTCCTCGCCTGCTCGGACGGAGGTCGCACCGGTCTCTCCCTCTCCCTCGTCTCCAGATCCTATCACGACATCGCGCGACCCGTGCGCTACAACTCCGTCGCAATCATCGGATACAGGAACATCGATGAGTTCCTCAGGTGCTACAAAAATGACCGGGCCGCGCTGCAGACTCAGGAGCAGGAATCCGCGCCCATCGTCCGCCATCTCCTCCTCACGACGGATGCCACCGACATGGAACGTGTGATAGGGACCGGCGTCACCGAGAACCTCCAGAGCTCCCTCCTCGAGCTGCTGCAGCTCGTTGGGCCCACCATCGTCACCATGTCCTACACCTGCCATGTACAGCTCGAAGTCTTGCTCGCGGATCACGCCTTCCCGCGACTGCAAGAACTCACCTTCCTCCGGAACTTTGCTAGGCCTTATTGTCAATCCGCCGGTGCCACACCGATCCCGACATACCCTCCGCTACCGCGCAGTCTGCCCTCCCTGCACAAACTGCATGTGATCTTGATCACCACCCTCGACCACGCAGTGCCCGTCATACTCGCCCGATGGGCGCATGCGGCGCCGAATGTCACCCATCTCCGGGTCTCCAACATGCGCGGCGGCATGGGAGGAATGGAGTGGCTGCAGGAGATGATAGGTAGATGTGTTCGCTGGTAAACGCCAACAGCCGTTCCGCTGACGCTTCGTTGTTGCGATCAGAGAAGAAGCGGGACGAGAGACCGTATCCCAGCCTCGCCCATATCGTCGTTCAGCCCTACACACGCCCAGTCCATGCGACGAACAGGGGCGGCATGACGCAGGCGATTCACGGCCAGTTCATCGCGCAACTGGACGCATACCAGCAGAATGCCCCGGCAGATCTCAACCTCGTGCGACTGGAGCCCGCAGCATGGTCGCAGATGCTGCTGAGGGAGTGGCGGGACGGCGCAGAGGGAGGAGATGGTGCCTGGCCAGAAGGGAGGCTTTACACGCAGTAGCACAGGATGCGAACGTGGCTCACATCCTCCTCGCGTGTCTCACGTGCCGGAACCATAAGTAGCACTGGAAGTGCAGAGCAGCTCGCAGCGGATGTCGTACTTGACAAGACGTGGGAGTATGTCATCGCCTCCGCGAGAACTTGTTTCTTTCGCACGACTTGCGACGCCGGAGGAGGCAAGTAGGAGAGCACTACGAGCACACACAACTTCCTGCCATCCTGGTACCTCGAGGCCGACCGTTGTTCGCTCCTCCGACATGGAATGCCTGCATGTCGAGACCCTCCGCCAGATATTTGCCCTCTCATGCTGCGATGGCGGCCTCACAGGCCGCTCCCTATCACTCGTCTCCAAGGCCTTCCAAGACGCCGCGCGCCCTGTTCGCTACCACTCGATCGCCCTCGTCGGCCTCGGGCGGATCGAATGTTTACTCCGATGCTACCAGGGCGACCGGGCGGTCTGCGAAAGACAGGGACTCCGATGCAGCCCAACAGTCCGGCATCTATTCCTCCGCCCAGATGCCACCGACGCCAACGGGCTCGACAACGCAGCGCACGGAGCGACCGCACAACAGACCCTCTGTGATGTCCTCCGACTCGTCGGACCGACGCTCGTAACACTACTGTACTCCCCCCGGCCGAAAGTGTTTGAACACCTAGGATTAGGCGCCCAGTGCGGGTAATTTGTAACAATAAAATCTCACTCATAAGCAAAGTTATATGTGAGTCATTGGGCATGTATGATAGGTAGACATCTGATGTTGCAAGGGGTGGGTATAGAACTGTATCATGATTTGGTAGAATAATGTGGAGGGAGGACCTTTTCAGTAGCATCATTCTTGCACTGACCCCAACTCTGCCCTGCTTAAGGCTTCCTAGACTGGTTGAGACAATCTCAAAAGCATACTTACAGACACCTGAGAGCCTCAGCTACATACCATATAAATTTCAGGATATAACATAGAAATCTGGGGAAGTTACGGTTGATATAACTTGGCAGTTAGACTTGCCTCAGCAACAGAGCAAGCCATCATCTGTGGGTAGTCCCTTATCAAGGGCTCCTGGTAGAGTGCTATTATTACCAGTAGATGGGTGAGGTACAGGTAGTGTGGCTACAGTCCACAATCAGCCCTAGGCATGAGAGTTGTAATGTGTAGGCTGCATAAGCTTGAAGCCAGGAAGTTAGCCTAGTCTGTCCAGCAAGTTACACCCATGATAACTGCCCCAGACTTGCACGTTAAATCCTGAAATGCACATAGCACACTCCTGAGGCTCTAGGGTACCTGTAGATAATTATTTGAGAGTGTGTCCATAAGTTGAAGCAGACTTATGGAGGGCAAGATCCGGAATGGGGGTGGGGACACAGTTGGTGCTCTACAAAATTCTATCAATCAAAGCATGCAATGCTTTGACTGTACACTATAACCTTAAGTGTATGTCTACTATATGCACCCAGTGACTTAGACCGAATGTGGATCCTGAGCACGATTTGCCAATTATATTGTACGCATACGAGGTGCTGGCGCCTAGGTGTTCAAACACTTTTGGCGCCCGCTAGTACACCGGCGAGGTACGCTGGGAGGATCTCCTCGCGGAGAGCCGGTGCGAGTTCCCGAAGCTGGAGGCACTCACCTTCAGTCGACGGGACAGCTTCGAGCTATACCCTCCATCGGGGCGGCCGCCGTATCCCCGACCGCCCTGCCACTTCCCTGTCCTCCGAGAGCTGCATGTGGTGTTCGTCCGCAGTCGATATCCCGTCGAGGAGGTCCTTGGGAGATGGGCTGAGGCGGCGCCGAGCGTCTCGCACGTTCGCCTCTCCGGCCTGCGGAGCCCAGACATGCCTACACGATGGGTGATCAAGATGAGCTGTAAGATCGGTCTCCTGCTCAAGGCACTCTTGCTGACGCCACACACTTGCTGCAGGGCAGTCGCGCGAGAAGAGGCCATACCCTAGTGTCCGGCAGGTGGTCATCCAGCCGCACGAACGTCCGCCCCCGACACGGTGCGGACATGCTCGAGCAGACTACGATGCGATGCTTCTGATGCTCAGGAAGCGACTGAGCAAAATCCCGAAGGATATCAGCGGCGTGTTGTTGGACGGAAGTACTTGGGGACGCACGTTCTGGGAGGACTGGATTCAAGGCGTCCACGGCAGACCCTCGGGGGTGCCAAACGCTGATGTGAAACGTGTCGATGTAGCATAGTCTCCGGTACATACATCGTCTCGAGTTATAGTTTGTTAGTAAGAGACTGAAATTTCGTGTTATCCATGGCCGCAAGCCTGGCCTTGCGAAGCAATGGTTCGAACGGCGGACTCGTGCCTGCAGTCGCTTAACCAAAATGTCAGCACGACTACATTCGCAGATGGAAGTAGCAACTGAAACGAGATGTTGAAGTCGGCGAGTACTCGGAGGACGGAGGCAACCCGGGTTGGCCGCGGTCTGGCGGGGCGCTGGGCGTCCTGCGATTAGATTAGATCAACATTTTCCCCGAGATTGGATCGGTCGTAATATGCTACATAAGATGATCGAGCAAGCAGGGCTTTCCACTGTACACCTCCCTCAAAACCTACCCGGTGAGTTCAGCCCACCCTGATTACAACACAGGAATTAATCAGAGCTGTATACATGAATACAGAACAAACCAGTCGCGTTACCATGTCTGCCAGCGACGCTTGGACTCCCACCTCTTGGAGGAACAAGCCCGCTGCACAAGTGAGTCATTCGTCTATGCGGATGTTTGCATAGCGATTGAAGGTGCATGGTCTGCTCATCGCTGATGACGACGAGCACAACTTACCACTCGCCTTTGCCGTACATTTGTCGCGGCTGCTGGTTCTGCTGCCTGCACGACATCACTGCTTGACATTATGACATCACGACCTTGAGGTCCTCCGAGTCAGGTACTGCATGACATTGAGAATAACGGAATGCACCCAGGAGTCGACCTGAGCATGCTGATTGTTCTCGAGTTCCGATGAACCCCCGGTGCATCGGCGATGTGTATACAGCGTCTGCTTTGTGAGCTGTTGCTAACGTACATCACAGGATGTTGTCTACCCCGACCGTGAAAAGCTAGAAAAGTACGTTCATGCACCTTCTCATATGTTGGAGTTCTCACCATTCATGCAGAGTTTTGACCAAAATTCGGACGCTTCCGCCTTTGGTGACGCCTTCCGAGGTCGGTGGCGGTCTGTACATGACAGCGCTATGGGGAAGCTGAACCATCTTGCGACAGATCGAGCGACTACGGCATCAGCTTGCCCAAGTCCAGAAGAACAAGGCCTTTCTATTACACGCGGGCGATTGCGCGGAGAGTTTCGATGCTTGCACGCATGTGGGTTCATTTTGCCGTTCCTCGACCGAGTAACTCTGACATGATCACGGCCATGTAGGAAAATATCTCCAACAAAATCGGTCTCATTCTCTCCTTCTCTCTGATCCTGATCTGGGGCGCACGCATGCCGGTTGTGAGTTGGCACTGCTTCCACGCCCTCCGCCACACTGACGGTTCGTGTGCAGGTCCGAATAGGGCGAATCGCCGGACAGTACGCGAAGCCTCGCAGCAGCCCCAAGGAGAAGATCGGGGATCGCGAGGTCCTTAGCTTCAGGTACGTCGATTCAAATCGGAGTCGTTGCTTGATCTCATGTACTGCTCAGGGGAGACAATGTGAACGGGTAAGCAGTCGTCTTGCGATCCGAAGCCTCGAGCTGAGCGACGCTGCTGTTCTAGCCTCGATCCCGATGACCGTACGCCCGACCCGGATCGGATGTTGAGGTACGGGTTGCCTTCACGCCTCTGTTCGCCCTTGCTCATCATCATGCAGCGCGTACTTCCACTCGACGGCGACTTTGAACCACGTCCGGAGTCTACTAACTTCCGGCTTCGCGTCGCTTCACCACCCCAAGGATTGGTCCCTTACGCACGTGCGTTCGCCGGCGGTTAGGTCAGTCGCATCGGGCTTCGTGTCTATGGACTGGCAGTCTGACGGCCATGCAGGGAAGAGTTCGAACGCATCACCGGCGGCCTCTCGGATGCACTCGAGTTCACGCGGACAATCGGTCTCGCCAGAGACGGTGTAAGCTACGAACAGGGTGGCGGCCGAGGCGCACTCGGCGAGGTCGACTTCTACACGAGGTACACGTCCTTCCGTCCAATATGACCCCGAGTCGATCGACTGACCTTTCCTAGTCACGAGGGCCTCATGCTCGAATACGAGGAAGCTATGACTCGGGAGTTCGCTATCCCGTCTTCAACAGCGTCTTACACTACTGACGGCACTCAGACGCCTCCGAAAAAGGTGCACTACAACACATCTGCACACTTCCTGTGGATTGGTGACCGCACGAGGCAACTTAATGGCGCGCACGTCGAGTATTTCCGCGGTATTAGGAACCCCATCGGAGTGAAGGTTGGGCCGTCCATGATGCCGGATGAGCTTGTGAGGCTGCTTGACAGTGAGTAGCAGCGTATCGACGATTGACCGCTATTGCTGACAATTGACATCTATGGCCCAGTCGTCAACCCAAACCGCGAGGACGGAAAGGTGACGTTGATCACGCGGTATGGCGCAGGGAAGGTAGGGCATCTCGATGTCCAAGCCTCGCGAATCTTGAAATGCTGACCACTCCCAGGTGGAGGACAACCTTCCCAGGCATATCCAGGCAGTACAGCAGTCCGGACACCCTGTCATCTGGATTTCGGACCCCATGCACGGAAAGTACGTGCTGCATCTTTACACGCACGTCTCTCACATCCATGCTCACGACCGTGCGATCCAGTACCCTGACATCCGCAAGTGGTCTGAAGACGCGGAACTTCGGGACTATCATCAGCGAGCTGACCGCGTGCATCCGCATCCACACCGAGTGCGGCTCGCGGCTCGGGGGCGTCAGCCTCGAGTTCACTGGCGAACTCGCGGACGACGGTTACAGCGTCACTGAGTGCCTCGGCGGCAGTATGGGCTTGAGCGAGGATCAGCTCCCGCTCAGATACCAGGTGCGCACATATTCCCCGATTTGCGGATCAAACGTGGTGTGCTTACGGAGTGGGCAAACTCTTAGTCGTTCTGTGACCCTCGACTGAACTTCGAGCAGTCGCTTGGTGAGTGTTCTGCTATGTGCTCAAGGCTGCCCTCTCTAAATGTTCTGAACTCCCAGATGTTGCCTTCCTGATCTCTGAGCACTACAAGAAGGAGCGGACGGGTGGTAAGACATCTTATGCCGATGTCCTCTACTCCGAGCTGGGAGGGCGTAAGCTCGCATGAGCCAAGAAACACCCGTATCCCCAGTCTTCTTAGTTCAAACAGCCTGTAAACTTAGTTCCTGAAGTTGTAAACATGGACAGTGCTCGCATTGCAGATCGCGCCAGGCACTTCAAAGGAACGTAACAAAAGTAAGTTACTAAGTTGAAAGGCAATACTTACTGTCGGAAGTGGAGATAAGATAAGATTAGATGCCTTCACAGAGTGTACGATCGTAATCTGGTCACTGGTGGAGGACCGTACTTACTCTTCCGGACTTACTCCTTCCACTCTCGCCAGAGCTTGTCGTCAGTTCAAGCCTCAGTAACACACGAAATGGCAAGCACCGAACAAGAGGCAGCACCCGTTGAGCCTACACCGCCGAAGCAGGTCCTCTACTGCCAAGGTGAAACGGACCGATGCCTCCTCGCAATGTTGAGCATCTCTGACATCACACACGCACCCGGTAGTGTGCANCCTCCTCGCAATGTTGAGCATCTCTGACATCACACACGCACCCGGTAGTGTGCACATTCCCCGTGGAGTACTGCGAGTTCGGGTCCAGCTTCACAAGATGTAAGGAGTGGCTGCAGAAAGAGAACCCTG
>WJSG01020637.1:0-10528 GCA_016618145.1 Sanghuangporus lonicericola
ATGGACTGCCCTGCCCTCGCCGCTCACTTCGACCAGGCCTCCGCCGACGCATGTGTCCTCGAGACCGAGTACGTCGACGAGAACATCGGTGCCGACCCCTCGCAGCCGATCACCAAGCTCCCTGGCTGCAACCCGATCTGGGATGGTACTGGCAGCAAGCCCGCGTGCCCGAACGCCGACGCTGGTACGCCCTCCCTCGTTCCCGCTCAGACGCCCCTCCCCAGCGGATGGAGCGAGGTCGGGTGTATCGCTGAAGGCACGTCTGGCCGTGCGCTCACTGGTGCGTCCCTGACGAGCAAGACCATGACTCGTGCTGTCTGCGCGGACTTCTGCGCTTCCAAGGGCTTCAAGCTCGCTGGTGTCGAGTTCGGCGACGAGTGCTACTGCGACAACCAAGTCCGCAACGGCGCTTCCCAGAACACCATCACGTGGAACCTCTGCACCAGCCACTGCGCGGCCAACGGTAAGTTCTCCTGCTATCCCCGCGAACTCGACGATCTGACTGGTGCGCAGCGAACGAGATTTGCGGTGGCCCTGCGAGGCTCACGCTGCTGTCTACTGCGAACCCGGGCGCTGTGTCGTCCGCATCGCCGTCCGTACACTCTACCANAGAACTCGACGATCTGACTGTGCGTAGCGAACGAGATTTGCGGTGGCCCTGCGAGGCTCACGCTGCTGTCTACTGCGAACCCGGGCGCTGTGTCGTCCGCATCGCCGTCCGTACACTCTACCACCGCTAAGCCGTCCAGCACTGCTAACGCCGCTTCCTCGGCCGTCCTCGTCGTCTCGTCCCCGTCGTCATCCGCAGTCGCCACCACGTCTGCTCACTCCGCAAGCACGACGAGTTCTAAGGCGAGCTCGACTGTCTCCGCCCCCGCGTCCACCAGCTCCTCGGTCGCCGTGCCTGCTGGATGGATCGGCGCGGGCTGCGTGTCCGACAATGCTGCACGCGCGCTCACTGGCTACAGCTTCGCCAACGACCAGATGACCGTCGCGTCCTGCGTGTCGACCTGCGCCTCCAAGGGCTACTCAATGGCCGGTATCGAATACGGCCGCGAGTGCTACTGTACGTTTCCTCGGTTGTCATTGGGGTCTTGTATCTGATCGTCTCTCGTAGGTGGCAACACGTTCTCGAACAACCAGGGCAAGTCCCTCGCGGCCTCGACCTGCAACATGGCCTGCTCTGGCGACAAGACGGCCACCTGCGGCGGCAGCTGGGCGCTCACCGCGTTCAAGGCGAACAACATCAACATCGCGCTCCCCTCGACCCCCGTCGCTTCTTCCTCCGCCCCCAGTGCCAGCGCTCCGTCGAACTCGACGAGCACCTCCGGCGTCCCCGCCGGCTGGACGGCACTCGGCTGCCGCAAGGACAACGTCAAGGGCCGCACGCTCAACGTCGACGCGTACACGAGCCAGAACATGACCGTCGCGTCGTGCATCGCGCACTGCTCCGCGCGCGGGCACACCATCGCCGGCGTCGAGTACGCGCGCGAGTGCTACTGCGGGAGCGCGTTCGTCAACGGTGGCGGGGCGGCTATCGCGGACTCGGCGTGCAACATGGCGTGCACGGGCGACAGCGCGAGCGTGTGCGGGGGCCCCGATGCGCTCACTGTGTTCTCGTCGAAGGCCGTGTCGGGCTCTGCGCGCCGGGCGCACAAGGCGCGCAGCTTTGGCCGGTCGCACCAGCACTCGGACATGTTCTGAGCTGCAGCCTCCGTTGACGGCGGCTCGTTCTCTTGATCTCAGGCGCAGGGAGCGAGCCTCCCGATGCGCCGTCTCTGTCCTTGCTCTCTCCGCTTACCCTCCCCACGTACATATCGTTATCCATCACATACCTCTGGGCTCTCGGTTTCGGTCTCATCGTCTCTCCTCTTTCCATGGTTTCCGGCTCCGGTTGCAGATACGTATACCTATCCCCCAGCGGGACCCTTCACAGCGGCAGGGGTCGGCGATGCACGACTTTTACTGGATAAACGACACCCCATGGCCCATGGCACCCCGGTCGCTCCGTGCGCCGCATTGAGCTGCGGTGCGCGTTCGTGAATGTATACCTTGCCTTGTTGTCGAGCTCGTACGTACGCACATAGTCGTAGCACTGCACTGGAATTGTCGATGTTTTCGGGTGAAATATCATGCATATGAGAATGAATTGCGAACTCAAAAGTCTAATGTGTGCGTGATGGTACTGTCATGACTGTGCGCTTCAAGCTTTGGGTGCTGCTTCAAAGGACAAGGCAGGAATCTCGGAGTTTTCGCAAGAAATTGAACGTACATACCTAGACCCTTCGTCCGTCTGAAGTGCTGAGATCCAGGGCAAGCTCAAGCCCGACCACGACGTGCACCGCCAGAAAACCTGGTCTGTGAAAGGGATGTTTCGTCCAGGCGGAGGATAAATTTCGTTTGTTTTCGCGAGCGCTTAGGCCCCGAAACGGTGAAAGGTTAGCCCAGCCTGGACCGTAACATCCCTTTCACCGGCCGGTTTTCTGGCGGGTGCACATCGTGGACCGTCAACGATGACATCATCACCGAAAGGAGTAATCTAAACGCCCGTAGATGTACGGTTGCTATCGAGATCCATCCCAGGCTGGACGCTTACTTCGAGTCTCGAATCTCCGCCCAACTTCTTCAATCTGCCTTCAAGACTTCGAAAAATAGCAAGAGCGTTGAGGTTCTATCAAGTTCCTGTAAGCTGATCAGTACCGATCTCACTACAGTCCTTAGAAGCTCTGATATACGTGGCAGAGCCTTGACACGTCCAACCAAGGACTTGAGTCTCGGATCCCCTGAATCGTGAAGGAGGCATTGTGTGATATAGGAGCGAGTATCTTATACTGGGTGCTTGACGAGTCTTAAGTATCTGTGCTGACCTCCTTTATCATAACTACAGATATAGCCCACACCCAAGCATACGCGCATACGCGCGTCCCGATCATCGTCATGAGCATATTGGCGAGCGTGGACCGGTTGTCGACCAGTGGTGAATCTGGTGATAGACTGATTATCTGCTTAGGTCCATCGGTCTATCCTTACAGAGGACAGGCAGGGACAGGCCCGCCTTCGAGATGATGTTCCAGCGTCTCGTTCGACAATCGCATCCAGGGTGACGTGCTTCCTCGCGCTGATACATGTGCTGATTTTTGACGAACCGGTACCGGACCAGGGAAGACCAGGGACCATGAGCAGCTGAGACATCTATCAGCGGAGACCGGAACGGTGGCGTCCACCGTCCACGACATTCCAGCATCAGCGCCCGGACTCGGTCAGGCGTCGTTCCAGCCCTTTTCTCCCCCAGGTCGTCTCCACACTTCCAGTCCTCTTTTTCTTCCCTTCCTTGAGCTTACCTGGGCCTCCACGCTCGTGCAAGCTTGGCGTCTCGCTCCCACGCGCCTGATATGTTCGTTGCCACCGTTGAAGGTTTCCCCGTCATAGGTTCACTGGCGTTTTCTCGAGTCTCTCCGGGATGCGGCGGCTCTAAGAAACGGTACGTATTACCTGCATCTTTCTCTGGCACGTTTCTCTCTGCATACTGACGATCGTCTTCTCCCTCCTGTCCGTACCTGTGCATGATGTCGCAGCCACTGTCCGAAGCCCCACCCTCGCCCTCGCCCTCGCCGTAGTCCAAGATGATCCTGTCGAGTCTATCTGGGAGGTGGCGCCCTTCTGAGTCGGTGCGTGCTATGTCTTCCTGTGGCTCGACGTCTTTTCCATACTGATGATCGTCTGCCCTCCGGTCATTCCTCGTCGCCGCCCGAATTCGTCGCTGTTCGCACGTCGAAGCTATGTCTGCTTGATACGAGGTCGTGCGCTGAAGGGAGGCGTGCTCCTATGGAAGGGGCAAGGCCCTTCCCAGCCGCACGTGGTATCAGGTAAGTATGATCGTTCCGACGTATGTATATGATTGCCCGGATGCAGCGCGGTAGGCGGCGAGTGAGCCTCCTCCATCGGTGTTCAGATGAACGTTAGGAGGTAGGCGTTTTTCTTCTGTTGTTCCTCAACCCATGCTCAATTGTAGTCACATTAGTGCACGACGGGCTTCGCCCCGAAGTCAGCATGTCACAGCAGGAAGATAATAGCTCCCGACGACAGCGTAGTCGAGATTCCGCTCTCCGTGCTGTTCATCGTGTGCGGCGACGTGACAGCGATGGTCCTGCGGCGACCTCTAGGCCTCGTGGTGCGCCTCTTGAGTCGATGAGGCTTGACGGTATGTCGTCTTCTTTTATGCGTATCGAGCTACAATATAAATGCGTCCTGAGCTTCCTCTGGACTGCACGCTCCCCATCGCCCTCGTCCAGTAGAATTCTACGCTCTTGTCCATCTCTAGCTGTCATCGCTGCCCGTCGTTCTCCTCCGCCTCTTCCTCTGCTTCCCTTCAGCGTTCCCCTCGCTCGCTCCCTCTCTGTCGCCGTATTCAGTCGGAAGGCCTGCCCGTCACCATGATACATGGCCCAACTATACCGTCCGAGATTTTCAAGCCTGGGCCAGTGCGGCCCACCCGGAGGTTGTCAAAGTCGAGGTGTCATCGTCCGTCCTGGGCGAGTTTCTGCAAATGGCCCACCTGATTACTCACCATTGTCCCGAGCTCGTCGTCATACCAAGCTCTTCCGCTCTGTCCGGGGCGGAACGTCGGCCATCGTCGCCGCCCTCGAAGGCCGCCACACCTCTATCGTCGATTCCTCCCCGTCCCGTGGCGAGCAACGTGCAGGCCGTCTCGCCTCGCACGCCCTACCGTCCAAATGCCATGGCCGGCGGCGAATATCCACCTCTCCCTCTTGATCGTCCGCGCTACTACTGGTACTCTGGCTCTGCTGGCGCATACTGGGCCTCTCCAGGACCTACACCTACCCCTGCGCCGCTCGCGCCAGCTTTGGAACCGTTCCCCGTCTTAGGCGACGCAACCGTCATCCGGGTGCTTTGCGCACCGTCGTCTCCAGTTCCCTCAGGACGGCCACAGCGGGGGTTCCGGAGAGTGTGGGGAGAATTAAGCGACCTGCGGAAGTGCTCCCTGCTTGGCCATATTTGGGTCGGGATTTTGTCGCTACGGATACCACGCGGCGAGCTGTCGGAATCGCCACATACACTTGTCGACGTCCTCAAGAGTATGGACCCGAGTCGGCTGGACGTGGAGATACCGGGAGAGGAATGGAGAGCGTTGCTGGATGTCTGCGTACGTGCTGATGAGATACAAGTGGTAGTCTTCCACTGACCACCTGTGTTTAGGCCGATATCACCAAGGAGGGGATACATCTACCGTTTCGGCACATGAATGTCACTCTACATGGGCACCAGGAGATCCGGGGGAACCAATTTATGGAGGAAAAGAAACACACGCTAGAGGATGCACTGGCATGTAAGATCCTCCCGCCCAGAGTCATTGTTCGGTATAGGACCTGTGCAAATATAACTTGTTGAACCGCATGTGCTCATCGTTGTCCACATGCCTTGCCAGTGCAATATTGCACTGGTGATGAGCGTTGACTATCTTGACCGCGACCTCTTAACGGGATGGGTACTGGGGGAGCATCCGCTGACTGTGTGCTGCGTTCGTGAACAAATTCCAGACCGTGACGCTGCGGCTGTTCGTCGTGTGAATGCATTGCTTGGCGAATGCTTCCGATCCTGTCACGGCGCCACTTCCCAAGATTGACTTCTCCTCTCTTTAAGCCGACATTCACAGGGGAAGGTATCGACATATGTTTACCTGTATTCCAGCTTCCCATAGGTATGTCAAGCTCGGCCAGTCTTAAAATCGAGCAATGTGTCGGTGCTAATACTTTGCCGCCGCTTAGCAATCTGATGTCGACCTCTCTTGTAACATCGGTACTCAACTACGACATCCTCGTCAAAATCATGCGCATCCTCGCCGATGATGCCAGCGACGACAGAGTCACTCGGTCTACTCTCGCCGCGATGTCACGGACATGCAAGTACATGCGCTTCGAAGGTGCCCGGCTACTACTGTCGGACACGGTGGTGTTACTACGACCCCCGATTCCTTCCTTCTGTCATTTCATGCTGGGCGACCGGACTACGCGCCTACCGCTTCTACGACGTCTCAACATTGACATCTGCGAAGTGACGGAGGATATTATTGATCTCTTCGGTGAAGTGCTCCATCATGCCATCAATCTCTACCACCTTGACATCCGTGTTTTCGACCATCCGTCACTATCCGTGAAGGTTGCACTCTGCTCGCTCATAGCGTCTCTTACCTCAGTTCGGTATCTGATTCTCGGTGCAGGGGACTCCGCCGATAATCTGCGACTTTGGGAGAGCTTCTTCCGGAAGATCCGCACTCCACTGTCGCGGATTTTCATCAAACTTCCTTGGTCAGGGGAGTCCAATGTCCAGGGAGGAATAATGTACACACGGAGGAGAGATCCCATTTTCCTGCTCTCGCGGCTTAGGCAGACATTGGAGTATATTGACGTGCAAGGACGGGTCACCTTCGGAAGTTACACATGTCATTATCCTCATGTCAAGGAGCTTCGACTTCCATCGGAAAGTTTCAGCGTACTCATCGTCAGACCCATCATTGCGTCCTTCCTGAACCTCCGTGTCTTATGTGTTGGCCCAGCCAACGGCCAATCCATCCACTCCCCTCACGAGCAGGACCTCCTGGGATGGATCTACCTCAGGAAACGCACCGTACAGCAGTCTCACGAGCTGAATAAAGAAGATCAGCTGGCGCATGGGACTTGGCCCGGGTTACAGACCCTGAAAACTTCCATTGTCACTGCCTACGCCCTCGGTCTTTCCTGCCATGTTGAGAAAGTGTATCTCATTGACACCGGAGGAAAGCGAAAAGACGAGTTGACCATGCTCTCGGCCATTCTCTCCGATGCCAAACCTCGTTTCCTCCGCCTCTCAGTCGGAGTCTACCACACACGAGAGTACATACCAATCTTCAGGTCGACATCATGGTCCGCGAGCTTGGAGACAATGGAGCTACGGATCAACATATCGAAGGACGAGTTCGACTACCAAGAATGTTTCGTGAGTAATATGCATCCATACGCTCGAATTGAGTATGCTGACGATGAGTCCTTTACAAGAAACACCTCGCACAGTTGTTGTCCGCGTTGTCTCTCGCTTCGCTGCGACTGGAACTGAGATGCTCGAACACCGGATTCGGGGTTGACGTGAGAGGTGATGAAGATGACTATAGCAGGCGGAGATGCGAACCTAACATGGAGGACGGATACAGATGGCACTGCTATACAGAGAACACGTTGCGGAACGGGGATCTGCTGCAGTGCGTACGGGACTGCATGCGGTCAGGGCCGACTCTGCGACGGATGACGCTCATATGGGCACGGTGCGAGGCGCTTCGCCCTACCCGTGTCATCGGCGTTGATCTCGACAATCCACCGTATTCTTGGAATCGGCCAGGGGATGATTCGGACAAAGAATTTAATATCGGCTCCTTCTGGTGATGGATACCGCAGGAGATGCTGGTACCAAGAGTCCGCCATGCGTCGACCCTCATCAATCATCCCGCATCTCTCGTGCTTCCCGAAGAGCATCACGGGCGCGGACAGTAGACAGGCGGACGTTCAGGAAGAGCGGCATGTGCATTGGCGACAGGCGGACGGGACAAGGCCGAGGAGTCGGAAGGATGGATCACAGGTTTCGCAGGTTCCGGGAGTTCTACAGCGTGTATCAGCGACGTCGCTCTATGTTCCCGAGAAGTATGCCTCACCTTCGATATGTAGTACGATCTCGAACTGTACTTATTCTCGTCTACAAGGGCTCGCCTCCCTCAGGTGTACTGATAAGGTGGCGGCACGCCGACCCTAGCCCCGGTTCAAGACGTCCTTCGGTTCCGTGGCTTTCGTACTCGACGTCCACAGAGACCGACCTTGCATTCCATCAGGTCCCTTGCACAGCGGCCGTCTATGATCGTTCGTTCACGGCTATCCCTACGAGCGTCTTCATGCTGCTGGCGACGATTAAGCCTTATGGGCGAGCAGGCGTGCGCGAAGCTCGAGTGATTCAGTAAATATATATTGGAAGTCATGGTATCTAGTGACAATGAGCCCTGGACGATACGGAGAGAGGTCAGCGAGACGTTGTAATATCTAAGATGTCGTTGCGCTCACCTGGACCTCGCCTTCCTCCCAGCCGCCGTCCTGGCACCGGCCACGCCTCTGACGAACAAGACGTGCCAGGCGAGTTGCGCACGGGCCGTGTGGGCCCCAGCAAAGCGACGTGTCGCTCAGACTAGTTAGACGCATCGCTCTAACACTTTCGTCCGCCATCGCGAACTACGGGTATGCGCAGGACGGCGAGAGTTAGGCTCTAGCAAGTCGACGGCGACTTCCAATCGTGCGTTGATCCGACTCTCCATTCTTTGAGCTTCAAGCCTCATCCTTGAGTCTTGAGCTCGAGCCGCCTGGCAACGATGACGAGACGATGAGTCACAGCCGAAGGACAACGCGGTGTGAGACGTACCTATCGGCGAGGGACAACATAGTGCTCGTGAAACTCCCAAGGCTCCTGGAGCGACCGATATGTGGGCCATTCCCACTGTGGCGGAGGACCTTCTGGGGCAAGGAAGGATCTTGGTGTGTCCACGCAATCCCTGTAGGCTGTACCGGTAGACGTGGTACGCCATGTGGCCTCTTGCCCAGCGACGAACGGTGCGTCCTCCTAGTCATCTCTCGAGCGCCGTCAGCCTGAGCATACTCCGCAAACGTGACCGAGACCAGACACTGGGAGAGCGACTCAGGCGGAGGCGGTAACTCGAAGGCTCCCTTCCGAGTCCCTGCACACTCTGAGCCTTCAGGACATCCGCTCACTGCGCAGATCCCGGACGGCTCGCAAGTGTGCCGGAGCTCGAATGTCGCAATCACCCAAGGAGCCACCCAAGAAAGACAAGGTGGCGCCGCCGGAAAACGAGTAATGGTACCAGCTCTAGCTCGCGCCCGCGTGGTGGCACAAACTACATAGGAACATAAGGACGAAGAGCGATATGTCGCTATCGATACAAAACCTGGCGCCGTTTAGTCCGCTTCATGATGCTCGAACAGGCACTTTTACCGACTCCCGCCAACGATGGGGGCCGCAGGAACGATCGACGCGAGCGGTCACACCCATCCCGCCGTCCGGGGCGCACGCGCGGATCAGAAGCAGGGTCGCCATTCCACGCGTCGGAAGTTTTCGTGACTGTTTCACGTCCACAAGCTAACCCCCGGATGCGAGCGACTTGGTGTGCGTAGGTGGGCGTACTACCGTCGGCAAGAGAGGGCGGAGAGAGATCGTCGAGGATGCGAGCGCACGCTAGGCCAGGTTCGGAGGCGGAAGAAGCAGGACGCACAACGTGTCGTAACCAGCAACGGGTGGTGGGCGCGGTGGCACCTGGGTGTGTCGTCAACCTGGCGTGTACTATACAGGGGCGTGTCCTCGGAATCGGGCGCGGAGTGAGACGAGGGAGCCGTCGGCCAGGCGTTCTGGTGGACGCCGCGGACGTCGAAAGCTCGAACGACAATGCCTGCCGTTTTGGGGGTTAACGTAAGATGTGGACGACGACGACGAGGGCCTGGGGTGGGGACGCGATCGCGATCCCATTTCGCGGGAAGTTCCCTGGTGGTGCCGCCTTGCCCGATTGAGCCGTCCAGGAAGAAGAGAAGCGAGAATACCAGCTTGAGGTCCACGTGGGTACTTGGGGTGTCCTCGGATACGCGACACCTTGGCGAACAGACTACAGCACAATTGCAGATCCACAACGACTCTGTTTGCGATGTTGTGACGAACAGGATGAGAAGAAGACGCGTACGAACACAAATGCATGCACATGGAGGTGCAAGAAGAACCGTGGGCTTGGGTCTTTGCCAAAGGACGTGCATCTGCTCAATTACTGCGGCGGAGAGGGTCGCCCGGCGGGATGGTCGGCGACGTGTGAGATGGCGGATTTGCACCCGCCCGACAGAATGACAAGCGAGGGCATTACGGCGGCGACATTGCCTGCCGATTAGCATGCCTTCGCCTCGACCTACGGGAGCTGCTGTGAGTTACTTCCACAGCTGCAGTAACGCTGACGTACCCGCCGATATTGCGTTTCACTTTCCGACCGACGGACGGGAAGCTTGGATCCGCTTCGGCGGGCTCTTTTCCCAGGACAGCATGTCAGAGAAGGTACATGCCACGTTCGCGAAGGCGTTCTCCGTGCGTCTGTGCGCTGGAGAGGGCAAGTACAAACTGACTTCCCAATCGGGCCACAAGGGGAAAGCACCAATAGGTCTGAACCGTCTGATGACCTTTGATGAAGACCAGGACCCCGAACGCAGTCGACAGACGGCGAGTGCGAGTTCGTTGTGCAGAGGAGGGCAGCTGCANAGACGGCGAGTGCGAGTTCGTTGTGCAGAGGAGGGCAGCTGCAGACGTCGAGACGAGTTTTGCTGGCTGCGATGGTGGTGGATGCGGTCAGAAACACGGCATCAGCACGAACAAGAGGCGGTGCATCGCAGGCGGCAGCAGGACAGCGCACCGCCAGACTCGGGCGTTTGATCTGCTGGGACCGCTGCCGGGT
>WJSG01020640.1:0-16361 GCA_016618145.1 Sanghuangporus lonicericola
GGTGTTGGCAGTAGTATATCCTGGCCATGCTGCCGCCGTAGTGGCATTGTGAGAAACCTGCAAGCACGTTCCTTGCAGACGATCACGGTCGTCGGCACACTAATGTGGACGGTGTATCTGACAGAATGAACCGCTACGCCGGCATAGGTCGGGACTATGAAGACTTCTGACGATGAGCAAGTCCCGGGTCAGCAGGTCGAAGTCGCTGACCGCCGACAGAAAGTCCAGGGCCGGGATAGCCGTGAAGAGACAGTGTGCTTCGAGACCACACCAACGGTGACTTTCCCGAGGGGCAGATCTGTTGAAGCGTGCGCAGGTTTGCTATGTATAGGCCGCTCATCTCCATGCTCCACAAGTCACTACGCTCTCGAGCAAAAAATGATGACAGTATGTGACATTGCTACCGTTCGAGAGCGCTCCAGAGCGATGTAGCGCCAGCTTTGAGTCTTTGACACAAGAGGCTGTCTCCAGGTGGTCCCGACAAGCCATCACCTGTCAATTATGGTAATCCGGAGCTACTCCTGCTGACCCTCTGGAAACGAGCCTGAAGAAGAGAATTACGCCATTTTTGATGGCGCCGTCGCAGTGCAATGTGGTTGCATCAACGCGCTGTGCCCCGTGCTCGAAGAGGGTAGCAAGAGAGCAGGAACGGTTCAAAAGGACGGGATGTGAGGGACTCGTCTCTGTGGACTACACCGCCTCTCAGACTCAACATCGCTCATACCACAATGCCAACCGCCACTTCTCAGCCTCTTGTCTTCTGGAAGGACCTCTCTCCTAGCCCCGTCCCTTTGGAACCCGCCACGCCTTTCTCTCCCCGAGTCCTCATAGTCGGAGGAGGGGTCATCGGTCTGGTGACCGCCTGGACCCTCCTCGACAAGGGATACCACGTAACCATCGTCGCAAAGGAGTGGGCTTCGTTCGGGAAGGAGCAGCGACTCACCTCACAGATCGCTGGCGCGCTGTGGGAGTACCCGCCCGCGGTCTGCGGTCAGCACACCGACGCCATCTCCCTCCGACACTCACGCACGTGGTGCATGGTCTCCTACCACGTCTGGGACGCGATCGCTGCGAAGCCTGACCTGGCGAGGGAGGCTGGCGTAAGCGTGAAGCCTTCAGACTTCTTCTTCCCCTTCCACATCGAAGAAGACCCCACACAACTCGCAAAAATGGACGAGATCGCCGCCAGCGGCGTGCGAGGATTCCGTCACAGCGCCAGCATCGTGCAGGAGCGCAACGTCAATCCCGAGTACGGCGCCGTCGACGCCTACGAGCTCCTGGCGCCCGTCATCGACACGGACCGCGCCATGACCTGGCTCATGAATCTCGTCCAGCGGAAAGGGGCTAAGCTCGTCACGAGGACCATCCACGGCGACCTCCTAGACCAGGAGCAAGCATTGCGCGCCGAGTACGCTGCAGACGTTCTCGTCAACGCGACGGGCATTGCGGGCACCGAGCTTGCGGGAGACCCCACCTGCTACCCCATCCGCGGCGGCCTTCTCCGGGTCATCAATGACGGGAGTGATTTCCCCGTCATCGACGCCGCGCTCAGCATCTCCGCGGAGGTCGCCAACGAGATCGTCTTCCTCGTTCCTCGCAACGACAAGATCCTCATCATCGGCGGGATCACCGAACCGCACGAGGGCCAGCTCGACTACACCCTCGACACTCCGATCATCGAGCGCATGCGTGCCCGCTGTGAGGCGTTCCTGCCTCAGCTGAAGAAGGCGCGGCTAGACCCGGACTACCCCATCGCGCAGGGACTGCGGCCGTTCCGGAAGCAGAACGTGCGTGTGGAGCGCGAGTTGCGTCCGGTGGCTGGCGAGTCCATCGTCAAGTACAGCCGTATCATCCACTCGTACGGCCACGGAGGGGCTGGTTGGTCACTCGCCTTCGGTTGCGCGGCCGATGTCTTGGCCATGGTAGAGGAGGCGTTGCTGGACAAGGCCCCCACGCCGATTGCGTCCGAGGCAGTTCAGGCTCGCCGCCGCCATGACACTGAGGGCCGGATCTCAGCACGACTGTAGCTACCACGTCAGTGTCATGCCGGGGAGGTAGTACTGTGCAATTACATAGCTAAGTATACGTCTGGGCCTGCTTGGTACTAGCGGATGGAGTCGGACGCAGTGACATCTCTTGCATAGCCTACAAGTAGTGATTCAGATATTCTGCGCAATACTGTACGCAATCGATACAAACCGTGGCAGACTTGAAGATGTGGTGACGGTGCAAATGACGGTGCGGCCCAAGGGCGCCTATCAAGTTTCAAGTCATTCGGAATGCTGATTATGCCACGATTATTATGCGGCATAAGCAAGGCATAAGTAGGTACCTTCGAATTGGTTTCATCTTTCTCCCGACCATGTCGTTCACCGCCGCCTCAGAGGCTCGCACAACTCTTCCGCAGAGACTCTGAGTGTTGAGATCTTCAAAGGCCATCACGGTTCACGGCCTTTCACGGCTCTCCGTTCATTCCGCCGCGTCATGTTGTTATGAAATCGCGCCATGTCAGCGCGGCCATCACAGCTGAACCGAGTCACCCGCAGCGTCAGGCTTGAGGCCTGTAGCGTCTGTGCATCCTCCCTCTTGTGATTGTGCCAGCATGCAGTCCTTCAGGTTACCTTCGACGATCCTCAACTTTACAGCGCCACGGGGGCTACCGTCTCTCAGGGACGCCGCTGCAGAAGTGCGGCAGGCTGATGAGACTACCATCAGTCCCGAGAGGGACGAAGAGCTGAAGATGCCGAAGAAAGCATCGCTAGCCATCATCATTTTGGCAAACGTGATGCTACAAGTAAGTGCGCAAACTTCTCTTGACTCCGTAACCTGCTAATTACAGCCTGTAGTTGACATTCTTCATCATTGTATCGTCCTCCAATGACTATGCGCAACATCTCGGCGGAACCTCGACATTCTCCGGTCTCGTCATCGGTATACCGACGGCGATCGCTGCCGTGACACTCCTCCCACTGATGCGATTCGACCAAGGTGACGAAGTTGGTGTATCTGTGTCCTCTCAGTCCTGATGTGTATATCCCTCTCAGGCGTCTACAGACGTCCACTGCACTTCGCATGCGCGTCGATGGTCCTGGGTAACGTGCTGTACGGCCTCGCATATCGCGCCAACTGGTTATACCTCATCCTCATCGGACGCATGGTCTCCGGCTTTGGATTCACTTTGTGGATGTACTGCAAGCGATACTGCTCAGACCCCCGGATAGTCGGTATCCGTAGGAGAACGACGCTCGCAGGCTGGCAAGTCTTGGGACAGGGCGTCGGTTTCAGCGTCGGGCCTTTCGTGGGAGGTCTTCTGTAGGTCGAGAACGAACGTCTATTGAGCGATGTTGCTGAATTTTTGTGCCCAGGTACAAGATCGGCTTCAACAACAGTGTATTCAATGGCTATACAAGCCCCGCTTGGATCATGGCTGCGGCGTGGGCTGTATTCTGGGTCGCTGTCGTGGTCTTCTTCGAGGATGTCCCCCACACAGTCGCTCCAGCGCCCATTCCCCTCGGTCCCCTCCCCCCGTCAGCTGCACTGAGGGCGTCCGGTGTCGAGAAGGAAGCCGGAGACAGTGCGGCGTCGCTCCGCATCACCGAGACCGAGGCTCTCGCATCAGACGCGCCGACGCCCACTCCTCCCCAACTCAAGATGACACCGGCACAATGGGGCGTCGCGGCGACGATGTGCTGGTTCGCCATGACGTGTTTCTTCATCCTCGGCGCATGGGAGTCAAATATACCCGTCTTCACCGGCTCCGACGCGCCCGCCAACCCCTTCCACTTCAGCCCGTTCGCCGCCGGGAACATGATCGCGCTCGGCGGGGCCTGCACGATACCCTTCCTCCTTCTCAACCTCCACTTCGCGCGGCGCGTCCAAGACAGACACACCCTTGCCACGGGGACGTCTATTGGCCTCTCGGGGTTGCTCGTCGCGATGGCGATCCTTCGCACGGAGCAGGTCAACTACGGCAGCCTATTCATCGCTTGGTTCCTCGTGGCGCTCGGATTCAACGTGGCGAGCACCGTGACGCTCAGCTTGCTCTCGAAGCAGCTTCCGGGCGAGTGGAACGGGCGGGTCAGCCTGTTCATCCAGTGGAGCAACTACACTGGTCGTGTCACTGGTGCCATCTGGGGCGGAGCGGGAGTCAAGGTCGGGATGTTGAACTACGTCGCTCTGCAGATTGCCTACGTGGGCATTGGCGCGGTGATGTTCATCACGCTTTGGCGGCAGCTGAAGGCGAAGACTGGATAACGTGGGACTGCCTTTCGGTTAGAGTTACATTATAGCCAGGTGCGTGGTCATAAATCGCACGTCCCATCAACGACTCTGACAGACAAGGTCTGCCACAGGATGTATCTAGTAGCGTAGACACGGCGATATAGTGCCACAGTCTGAACCAACTTCTTTTGAGACACGGGCGGTCATCATCGTTCACATTTGAGTATCGCCCTTCTGTCCCCAATACATTTCGCTCCCGAACATCAGATATCCGCACTTCCCACCATTACAAGCAGCATACATTCGCCGTGCTCAGAGTAGTGATACTACGCGAGCGGGTCAACTTGTGCAACAGCATGTGCTGGCTTCACCGGGTCATGGTGAGTAGCTTGCCCGACAGCATTCTACGTGCTCTCCCGTTGACCTCGCGACCAGGCTCGTGACAAAAGTCCTCCAGCTTCACTACGACTTGATTGTGTGCACAAGGAGAGTGTTTCTCCATGTCATCGCGCACCCGGTTGTGTATAAAAGACACTCTTCATCGCCTAGGTCTGCACTATCGAACCACCATCCCTTTCTCCGACTCGCCACAGAAATCCGTCATGTTCACGTCCCGCATGCTCATCGCTCTGACCGCGGTGGCGGCGCCCGCATTGGCTGCTACATATTCCCAAGCCGATAGCTTCTCCGGACACGGTTTCCTCTCCGGGTTTACTCACGAGGCGAACCCTGACCCCACGCATGGCCGAGTGTCAGTGCTCAACTTCTCAATATTTCACCTTCATCGCCACGCTGACTGCGCTCCTCCAGGAACTATGTCGACCAGACAACATCTGTGGCGAAGAACCTCACCTTTGCCACCGGTGATACCTTCGTTCTCCGTGCAGACGACACGACCGTGCTCAGTGCAAGCGGCCCCGGACGAGACTCCGTACGTCTCCAGAGCAAGAAGCAATACACCACGCATGTCTCAGTGTATGTAATCTCGCCAACATACTATCCGTAGCCGTCATGACCATCCGGGCCCTGTAGGTGGAACATTCGCCACATGCCTCAGGGATGCGCGTGGGTTTCTCTCGTCAAATGCAGTATTTGCAGTTATGTCTGACGGTCCTCACTGCCACGTCTCAGCACATGGCCCGCGGTGTGGGAAGTTGGCGCACACTGGCCCAACAAAGGTCGGTTCCGAGCTTGATTAGAGCATGAGCCTAACTGTCGTGACTGACGTCGTCCGTGTCCGATCTAGGGGAGATCGATATCCTTGAGGGCGTGAATGACGCCGGTGCGAACCGAGTCACGCTGCATACCAACGCGGGTTAGTATCCCAGTACCATCGACCTCATCATCCTCTTTTAAGTGTGACATCTCGTTGCAGGATGCACGATGCCGGGCGATCGCTCGCAGACTGGGTAAGCTCTTGCATGCCGACCTGTCAGCTACACGCCACAGCTAAATCGTGGCACAGAAACTCAGTTGGCAACAACTGCGACGTTGCTGCGACGGGAAACTCTGGTTGCGGTGTTCAGGCAACCTCGCCTAACAGCTACGGTCCGGGATTCAACAGCGCCGGGGGCGGCTTCTACGCAATGGAGCGGACGAACAGCTTCATCAAGGTCTGGTTCTGGTCCCGCAACGCTGGGAACATTCCGAGCGATGTTCTGCACGGAGCCGCTTCTGTGAACACAGACAACTGGGTGAGGGTTCATATTCTGATGTTGACCCTCTACTTGAACGTCAGCGGTTCGACGGGCGGTTTCTACATGCAAGGATGATTCCCCGCACGCGCCGAGCTGACCTTCTGTGCGCGTGTGATAGGGCACCCCGCTTGCATTTTTCCCGAGCACGTCGTGCGACATCGACTCCCACTTTGGACCGCACAACATCATCATCAACCTCACGCTCTGTAAGGATCCTACTTCGCACCCCATTCGCATGTGCATACTGACGATGGTGCGTTCGCAGGTGGAGACTGGGCGGGTGCCGCATTCGGCGCTGACGGTTGCCCGGGTGACTGCATCTGTGCGTACGATTCAGCGGTAACCTCCTACGTGAGGTATGGATGCTGACGTGTCTCGTCTCGCACACCAGCATATGTCAATCAGAACCCGTCCGCGTTCTCAGACGCATACTTCAACATTGCGTGGCTCAAGGTCTACCAGTAAATTACTTCGATGAACGTGTGGGGCCTGCACTTGAAGGCTGACCTACGCAACGAAGAACAAATTCGACTATCGCGCAAGAACAAACACGCCCTCAGGCAGGAGCGTTCTACGTCCCTCTCTTCTCTGGTTCGGGCTCCCCGGTTCAGTATGTACCTTTCATCCCCTAGTTGTAACGATGGCATTGGATAGTGAGGAAATGACACCTGCACGATCAAAATGGCTATATAAGATATACACTTTCAGCCCACGATGCGGCCCCTTCAAGTGCAAACCGTCCCCAATGAGACATGTGACGCCAATGTCGAGGTAAGTACCAGGGGGCCTCGAACAAGATGTCTGCCTCGTCGAAAGTTCGTCCATGCCTATGCACACGTATGTGATCCGGTCAGCCGCCACTCACGCCGTGCCCAAACTAGCTGCCAAGGAGGACTTACTTGGCTGAGATGTGATATAGGACGGCATCTGCATTCGGAGGCAGGACCATCCACATGTCTTTGTCCTTGCGCGTCATTTCCTTGCAGACGCGACATATCGGCACGAGGCCGCTCGGACACATGGTAAGATGTGCATCCACGCGGGCGACAACCGACGCTTCCGGGGTAGCATAAAGCATCTGCGCTGGTTCCACCGTTTCTTCGAGCTTCAACTTGACGATGCATTCCTCCACCTTGTGATCGTCATGCCAGACGTGCTGGTCGCTTGGGTAGAAAAGAGGACAGATTTGACACAGTCAGTAGTCGCCTCCGCGGAGTGGAGAAGATTCGACTCACTCAACGGCTGCCATTCGGTCCTCGTTCATGTGCAAATGCGTGTACACGTGAAGCACCTGGACGTGAGGTTCAATAAGCTGGGACCGGGTCGATTGAGACTCGAAACTCACTAGCTCAGCCCATGCCTGCCTATTGGCAGGTCCCCACGATGGGTCCCCGCAGTTACAGTACAAGCGCCCTTTCTCAATATATTCATTCAGCTGGTACATGGGCGTTGTCCGAGACAGGCGCAAGACATCCAGGATCCGGTGTGCGACATCCTCCCCAGCCCGCCACCACTTCACCTTGGGCCGGTGCCACGCATGGATAGCCCAGATCGTCTCTTCGGGGTGCTCTTCGCGCCAGTGCACGTTGATGTCCGGCCAGGGGAGGGCAGTCTTGGCACATTCCGGGCAGAAGTATAGGGCGTTCGGCCACTTGAGCCAGGTCGTCCACACCGTAGGTCCAGGAAGTGATGCAGCGAGCCCCGACACTAGGTGGCGTTCGTAGCCGTAGAACTCGTCTTCCAACAGGCCGAGGTCCGACGCGAAAGTGTCGTAGTCGACCGGTGTCCGCGCGTTGTTACGGTATGCGAGATTGGAGAAGAGGCGGCCTCCGTCATGCCTGTTCGGATGACACCGCTCGTCGTAAGTCTCGTCGAGTGGCCCGTGCACGCGCATGAATCGCTCGTAGCAGTCTCCAAGCTCGGTGTAGCGCGCCTCCAGGCGCACGTTGTACGCGTCGTCCTCGCGTTCGAAGCGAGCTTCTTCCTCTTCTTCAAGTTGACGGACATCCTTGGGCGGTGTGGCGCAGTTGATAACTGATCGGTGGCCAAAAAAGTCAGAAATCGTCTTCTCATCTGCTGCCTCGCTGGCACACGTACTGGCTGGCGCAAGATCTCGAGCGTCCACCTCGCAGTAGTCTCCATCGTCGTCAGAGTCGGCACCATCTGCGCGCTCGAATGGAGTGCCCAGGTGCCTTTTCTGCCGTATCAAGCTCAAGACACTGGGGGAATGGGTCAGAGACAGGTACACAAGGCGGTGAGGATTTATTTACCGCGCCCTGCGCTGAAGGTTGTAGTCTGAAGCTTCCGGCCCTGAGCTCGTCACGAGACGCTCCCACATGTCTAGTACAACACCTTGCTGAGAGCATGTTGCTCAGGTTCTCATTGTGCTTGTTGATGAGGAACAATCACTCACAGCTTGTTTCGCCGCGACGTCTTCGACACGTTCGCGGATTAGCGCTTTGATCTCGTCGAAACGTTCCGGTGAAGGTGGATCCAAGCACCACTGTTCCATCGCTTCCAAATCCCGTGTGAGATAGAAGTCCTGTGCCATGTGAGTCGCGGGATTGAGCCTGCTGAGTGTTTTGCGAATATCATAGAATGGTTGGAAGAATTCAGAATGCTGTTTGGCGGAGTTGTACTAGACATACCAAACGTCGTTTCTGCCGGGATGAGCATGAGTGCAACGTCGCGAACTGGATCCGGAATATCGTAGAGGACCTGGGCACCTTCGACTACGCTGCAGGTCGAACCATGTTGACGATCAACAGGCGCCGCAAGCATCAATGCGGAAGAAAGCTGACCTTTCGTCATAGCAAGATTCACAGTATCTCACTCGGAGTGCATAATCGACCGAGTATGCTTTATCAGCCCCGCATGCCTAAAAAATTATCAGATATGAGATGCACGCTCGAGCGAGGTCTGCTCACAAAACAATTGCGACCGAATATAAGTGCAACGTATAGAAGTTCACTCATATCCTCCGGACATGGCGGTAGGTCGGGTACGGACTGCAGTGCCCTCACCCACGCCACCCGACAATCTCTCGAAGCGAGGATTGTACGGAAGGCTTTCGACACTCGCGACAAATGCAGCAGATCCAGAGGGTGCATATGAGAAGCAATCTAGTCGAGGTCTGTCATGTATGCTCTAGAGGACAGTTGGCAGGTCACGCACTTCAACTAGAATGTCCAACGGCAGGTCTGGTAGTCGGCACTTCCATCCTTTGAAGAAGTGTGGTATCCTTGTCTGCTTTGTGCGCGAACGATTGGTGGCTTGCCGGGGGCGCGAACGAGTCTCGCTTTCCGATGCACCCCTGCGTGTTAAGCATCTGTGAGCGGCATTCCACGAGCACACAAAGAGTACGCATACCAAGGGCAGAACTTTTTGCTCGCCATCGAAGCATTGATGACGCTTGTACTGCTTCGTTGAATTCGCACCTTCAAGTAGTCCCCTAGACTGATCGTGGCTCCGTCAGCTCTGGGAATGCTGCAGTATCCTTGGTTGAACGTCCCACTTACCGCGACAGCCTTTCGTCTAGACTGTTTGCCATACTCCTGACTTGAGGAATAGGAATTCATTCATTCTCGCAATAGTATAGTACAGTATCGTGGTGCCGCGAAGCGCTCGCTATTTAGGGCAGGTTTATTAGGCCATTACTTATAGAAGTGACGGGTAATACAGGGTAATACGGACTCGGACAACGGTACGGACAAGTTGCATAGGAGCTGTCAATTTGATGCTAAGGGACTGTGTCAGTGAGGCCTCCGAATAAGTACTCAGGCTAAGCTTGCGAGGCTCGAGGGTGGACGGCCGTTCGAGCACTCCGCGGGCTCGCTCTATACGACTTGTCGGATCGTGGGCTGCCTAGGGGAGACAAGCTCGCTCTCCGAAATGGCTGGAAATTCTGCGCACCAGACCGTGCCAGCTTCTCCAACGCCAACGCTAGATTTACCTGTACATGCCAGACATACACACCAGCAGCGCTCTACCAGTCCGCCCGAAGCTCGGCCAGCCTCTTGAGCAACGCTTCAGCACAGTCCATTCCGGAAGTTCTGAAGAGGCCGACCATTCGACATGCGTACAACGCGGGGAACTCACCCCCTGGTCTCTGCCAAGGTTCTACGACGATCATGTGACGGAGAATCATGTACGGAGATCTGGGATCCTGGTCGTTATGGATAGATCAGGGCTCTTCGGAGAAGAATGGCTCGAGGGTGTTGCGCCAGGCTCAAGAGGCCAAATGAAGCCTGTCACTGTGCGAGGCGGCCAGTACGATGGGGCTTAACGCGAATCAAGTGTTTGTGGATCTGGTCAGAGTCTATGGCGGTTGACACTGCAGCGGAAAGGTCAGTTGGAGAGGGACAGCAAGGAACGAATGCGTCCATACTGCTGTGACAACGACTTCACCCTCTTGTCATCTGAAGCCTAACTTTGCAGTATAGCGACCCAAAGATGAAGCAGCCACGATCTCGGTCCGCGGAATCCGGATGTATATAGTATGGCAACGAGCCGTACTACGTACAGAAACGGGAGCCAGAAGCCGGACGAGCGGATGCAAAATGGATACTGAAAGCAGACAAAATATTGAACGGGGGCAGGGAAAAGCAAAGGAACCCATCAAGATATGAAACTGGTGGGACTTACTTTGCAGACAAGTCCCTTCCACGGGGAATTTGTCGATTCGACGAGTCGGTCCCAGATAGTATTCTTGTTCTCTTTGCAATGAATTGATCCATCCGCCTGACACTCCGCGGTAAATGCGTCACTAGCACCGCCCGCCTGGGATGTACGCCCTTCTGCTTGCAGCCGCTATCCCCCGCCCCACGGTCGCTGCATTCACGATTACAGGTGACATCTGACTTCGAGTTGTTGGTAATGACTGCACTTGTGCCAGCGGTCCACTGCACGGGGTGGTTAAGATGGGGCTTCATCTGCTCGTATTCGGCCAGACTAGTGGTCATGAGCAAAGCCAAGAAAGATGCGTGAAGACTTCTGACCGGGGAGGTCGTGTCGGCGTTCAGACTGTGTCGAACTCGGGCGCTCAAGTTACCATATCGAGCGGAGTCTGTTGCATCTGCGGCCATGCTGATTGGCTGGCTGAGTAGGAGGACTCCGGGGACCCCTGGGCGACTGGTGCGGTCCTCGAGTGATGCAACTGCGCCATATACGCGATCCATCCAAGATCCATCCCTCATTTGTTTCCGTCCTCCATCCTCTTCTTAACCACTACGCACGACTACACAGAACTGGATCCCACCCGGCAACGACACATCGGAAGTTGAATGTCTGGCTACGCCGACAATGCGTCCGGGAAGCTACCGCAAGTCATCTTCGCGGTCGAAGACGACGGGACGCTGGAACGCGTGCTCGTCATGCTGCTCATCTTCGCAGTCTCATTATTTGGTATGTGGTCTCTACCTCGACCGCCAGAAGTGTGTTCATGTTTCCCATGTTCAGCCGTTTCGTTTCCTACCATAACGGCAACATTTCGCTCGATACGCGTGCCGAGTATCCTCTTCTTCATCGGGAAGCACTTCGGCACTGGAGTAATTCTTTCCACCGCGTTCGTGCACTTGCTCCAAGACTCCTTCAAGGCCCTGTTGAGCCCGACAGTCAACGAGAGATGGAAGATGGAGCATTGGGCTGGGTTGATCGTGTGAGTACATACCCTTCATCAGTTTGCACCGGGAGCGGCGAGAAAGTACATATGAGGGACTGCGAGGCGACATCTAGCGGACAAAGCACGATGCTGGACCTCTAGAACTACTGCGTCGCCACAACGAGGGGCCTCCAATAGCTTCGTTTGCTGCTCCTCTGAAGCGAGACGCGAGACGACCATTAGCGACCGGCATGGAGCAGGCATGCGTGCGGATTCCAAGGATGCGCTGAAGGAAGGAGCGGCGACGCGTTATAGGTGTCAGATGAGAAGGTCATCGTCCCGACTTCCTCCTGCGTGCGGCATGCCACACAACCGAGAGCCATCCTCGGTCTCTTGCTGCGTGTGTCTCTGGTCGAGGCATGGAATCTCTCGAATTTGTCTTCACCACAACCATGAGGCGTTTTTCGCTATCGACACCCCTGCTGATCCTTTCCCCACAGACTAGGCTCTTTACTATGCATCTTCCTTGTCGAATGTATGTTGCATTGACCGAACCCTCGCATGCTCGTCTGACCTTGCCACAGATGTGTCCACCGCCTTCGTCGATCGACTGCAATCATATCCTTCCGCTCCATCCACACCTACTGCGTCGGCAGTATCTTCATCTGCATCGTCTGTGCGAATGGTGTTTGATGACACTACGGAGACCCGACCGGCCATCCTTGTGGAGACGCCGAGCGGCACGCCGACCTGGTTAGAGGGTCTACCGCGACAACATCGCGGTGAGCGCCCCGTCGATCTGTTTGTTGAGGCCGGCCATCCGTCTGGCGCACCTCTTCCACTCGCCCCTCCTGAAGTAGCTCAAGAGTCGCCACATAAGTCCCCACGTACGGACGAGACGGTCCCGCTCAACAGCTCGCCTGTTGCTACTTCGTCACAGTTCTACGGCTCGACCTCCCAGCGCTCCTCGAACAGACCGCCAGCTCGCCCAAGTCACCAGCTCGCGCACGTCTCTGCCCCTCCCGATGCGTTCTTCTCAGGAGGTCACCACAGACACGAGCCGCGCGACTCGCATGCGAGCCATCATGTCCGCGTCTCGCGGTGGCGCTGGTTCTGGTGGAGCGATTGGGGCAGTGAAGCATCGAGCAACACGGTCGTCGCCCGTCCCGGCCCGGCGTCGCACTCGCACTCGCACTCGCACTCGCATCCGAATGCTGCTGCGCCTCTTCCACCTCCGCGCCCACAACCCGTCAAGAACAACGGGGGCACGCATAGGGAGAACGGTCACAGTCGAAGCAGTCATGGTCATCACCACGGCCACGCGCACGCGGATATGGAACGCTGGATGCATGGAATCGACGGTGAGGATCATGCTAGTGGGCATGGGCATGGGCATGGGCACGGCCAGATGCACGACGAAAGCGTTGACGAGGAGTGCGCCACCGACCCTGAAGAGGCCGCGGAGATGAAGGTAGGCCGAAGAAGACAGGTGATTGGAATACTGGTGAGGACCTTCTTTGCGTGTCGGTGTTGCTCTCGCTGACCATCGCGGTTAAAGGTGCTGCAACTGGGCATCATGATCCATTCGCTCGTCATCGGCTTGACCCTCTCTATCACGAGTGGGTCCGAGTTCAGTGAGTCGCCGTCCGCATGTAGACCGAATGCGCTGCTGACACGATCCTCAGCTTCTCTTGTCGTTGCGATCGTCTTCCACCAGCTCTTCGAGGGCCTCTCCCTCGGTATTCGGATCGCGGGCCTGCCCACGAATGACTCTGACCGTATGTCCCTGCTGTTCAATGCTCTACTGCAGTCGTAGCTTATCCGCTTGCGGCTCTCGACAGATGGCTTCCATATACTCCCTGGGCGCACGCTCAAGCCGCTCCTCGCGGGCGCCTTCGCCATCACGACACCACTCGGCATCGGCATCGGTCTCGCCACGCTCGGTGGGGTCAAGTCCAAAGGACGTGCGTGCCTGCGCCTCGCTTCCGTTCATCTCGTGCACACCCTTACAGGTCTCCCACTGCAGCACACCTGATACTCGTGCAGGGCGTCATGTCCGCGATCTCCGCGGGGATGCTCATATACGCGGCGTGCGTCGAGATGCTCGCGGGCGACTTTGTCATGGACGCGCACCTCTGGCGGAGCAGCATCCGGAGGCAGGCGCTTGCATTGGGGAGCTTGTTTGCGGGCGTGATTGCTATGGCTGCTATTGGGTTCGTGCCGTCTCTCGTTCTAATGCACGCGATTGCTGACATGCCCGTTTCGTTTCGGTCGTCGTTTCTCTCACAGACTGTGAGTACCCTTATGTTTCGCCGTTGAGCGGGAGTGAACGCTGACGACGCGCTGCGTAGTCTGGATTGATGATAACCACGATACACGGGTTCTTGGATACTGTAACATCTTGTAATGTAGTGTACATCTTGACGACTCGGCCGACGATTAGATTGCAGCATGCCACCTTGCAAAGCTCTCCCTCTCCGTCTGTCTTGCCTCTTCAGCCGCATAGATAACATGAGCCTGAAGATGTGCGGCGGACGCAAGGACGCGCTCGAAATCCGACAACAGGAATGGGAAGATCCGCGGGCAGCATCGCCGCAATAGATTTTTTATAACGCTACATGTCGTGACAAAATTACATCCGGATACAGCACCAGGCGGCAAAGCGGAAAACAGCGTCTAGGGATACAAGCGGTAGAGCTACGACCGAGAGGAGCATTATAGTAAGGTGAGATGTTGGTGACGTACGGAAACGCAAAAGAAGGACACGGTCGTGGACATACGAAGGTGCGCTCATGCCAGTGAGCGCATCACACGGCTGAGGCGGCGAGGCATCACCTCTGGGTCGCACTCCTCCTCCTCCGCCGTCGAGTTGGCGGCGACAGCCAGGCCGGCCGCGGACTTGCCGGCGAGGTTCGAGATGGCAGGACCGGGGAACTTGTAGTCGCCGGTCATGTCGTACGCATCGATGAGGATGCCCGGGTCGCGGTCGCTGTACGCCCCGGGGAACGACACCGTCTTGTCGGGAGTGCCGGATCCGCTGCCCCCGATGGAGAGCTGCGCGCACGCGGGGTAGAACTCGGCGCCGCCGACGGTCGCGGCAGTGTGCAGGGCGATGAGCTCGTGGCGGATGAGGTACTCTCCGGGCTTGATGTTCGACGGGAGCTTGACCGTCGCGGACTTGCCCTCGTAGAGGTCCTGCATCGCCCAGGTGCCGTCCGAGCGGAGGCCGTCCTGTTCGATCTTGAACCACTCGGCCTGCGAGTGGTCGAAGTTCTTGCAGCCCGCGGAGCCGCAGGAGGCCATGTACGTGAGCAGCGGGCCGACCTCGTGGATCCACTGTAGGACGCAGAACAGCACGTCAAATACACGTTCGAGCGAGATGGGGGAGGTGGGAGACTTACGTTGCCACCGTTGTTGTTGACCCACTTGAAGCTGACGGTGCTGCCGGGCTCGGCCGAGGCAACGTTTGCCGCCTTCTGGGCGTTCTGACCGCACGCGAGGTACTTGTTGTCGGTACCCTTAACGGGGCCGATGTCGTCGATCGTGCGGATCACCGACGAGACTGCGAGANAACGGGGCCGATGTCGTCGATCGTGCGGATCACCGACGAGACTGCGAGAGAAAGAGCGACGTCAGCATGCGAAGGAGTCACGACATATATGAATGATGGAGACTCACTGCTGCTGCTGCCCGGGGTGTTCCCCTTGTATGTGGTGCCATCGACGTTGATCGAGGCGAGGTATCCGTGACCCGCAACGAGTGGGGTGACAGCGAGGAGAGCAAAGACGACAGCGTTCATAGCGATAGAATTAGCGAGGAGGATGAGACGCGAGGGACTGTGCCAGCAGACGAAGGAAGCGACAAGGAGGGAGGGTCTTGGTGTGATATGGGACGAGAGGCTGACGAGCCTGTGAGCCTGGGCCGAATCGGCGAGACTGAGGTTTTTGGAGGAGGAAAGTGTGTCGACAAGCAACAGCTGAAGGCTTCGATGAGGCAATTTCCCCACCTTTATACCTCCCGTTGGAGTCAAGCAGATTTTTCTTCCTTCAAACGCATTTTTTGAGGGTGGCGGAGTCCCAGAGCGCCGATTTGCCGATTTGGGGCAAGCGCCACCTCTGTGGCGGGATTGAACTCACCGGTCCCACCTCCCGGCGCAAGAGCGATATGCCGTCGATACCCTCGAGTGTCTGTACAAATTTTCACGCGTGGCGGTAGGTAAGCGCAGCCTTGAGGAGGAGGAGGAGGAGAGGAGGAACACCGTGTTCAAAGCGATGACGCGCGCTTCACGAGGAGGCGGGAGACCGAAAAGGGAAGTCGCGCCACCGACAACACCGCCACTTGCCTAACCGTCTCATCCCGTTCGAGTTCCGGAGCTGAGGGATTTGAGGCCAATGACGAGCTGTAGCCAACACCCCGGTGGATTTGAGGCTCGTTGAGGGTGCACTCAGTTCCTTGGCGCCGCAATCAAGCCGCAATCAATACAGCACCGAGGAACGGAGAGGATACAGATTACTCATACAGTCACTGGCACGGGCGAGCGTTGGGCGAGCGAGCTCCCATGCTGAAGCCGGCTGTGTTCGTGAGTGCATTTCATGACTCAAAAGGAGTGGTTAAACATACAACGGCCTTTGGGATCGGACCTGGTCCCAACACGAAGTAAGTAAGGACTCTGCGATTAGTCATCCATCGCCGCAGCAACATCGCTAATCCGTATATGCCGATTCCTCGGAACCACGTTGACCTCGTGCCATTTGTACACCTCAAGTACACCGCGGCCTCTCTCGATAACCTCTCATCAAGTTCGACCCGCGGTACTCACTTCCCGTACAGCTACGCCGGTACCG